>VDFB02362783.1:0-66387 GCA_007258455.2 Sequoia sempervirens | reverse complement strand
TTTAATAATTCTCTCATGCATTTTATATTTGCACTGAAAATTTAATGTGTGTGTCCTAGGTTCTTATGACTTAGTTGTCTCATGTGATTGGATTAAGAAAATTGATATGATTTTTTCTAATCCTATCTTACTCCTTTCCTATATAAGCAAGGCTTCATATGTACATTACATCAATCCAAGCAACTCAGCTGATATATTTTTTAGTTGTGTAAGTCCAATATATTATTGCAATCTTGAGTATTGCATATTGGTTACATCTTGCATCTATTGTTGCAATTTCATGTTCTTGCTTTACCCTCTTGTGGAAGGTTGTTGTTGGCTTTTGCAAATGATCTTGGAGGCTTGAGTCCTTGATCGACTCTAACATGGTATTAGAGCTTCAGAGTTGCAAAGCCCCTTCTCAGATCTGAGGTTAATTTGAGCTTAATCTTTTGCAAGGTGCATGTTGGATCAAAACGACATATATTTTGCCTCGTGTAATTTCGATAAAAAAATATTTCTAAGTTTTGTTCAAAACCATAAAATACCATCTAGGAATCTACTAGATTTTGCAGATAGTGAGCATATTTTACAAAACGGTTGTCAAATAGCCCAACGTAACTATTTTTCCTGCATGTGAAGTTTACTTTTTTTACCAAATTGCATGTTGTGGTTTTTGGATTCAAAAACACTTTTTGGGTTTCGTTGGTAGCATCAAAATATCATCTGTGTATCCATTAGTTTTTGCATACATCTAACAATTTTTTTTAGAAATAAAATAAAAAAGGTTGTGTCTGTTGACTGTCAACTGGCAAAATTTACCATTTTAAAAAAAATCATAACTTTCTATTATGGTGTCCGTTTTTGGCAAACGAGATATCGACAGAAAGCTAGTTTCGAGCACTTCATAGTGGTGTAGGCCATTTTACATATTTTATCCTCTACATAGATATAAGGTCATTTTTATTCATGGAGGAAAATGTGAACATTCATCAGTGTATGCAATATTTCCTTTTTTGCATGCATCATCCCCCATATGAGAATACTAGTTCATTGACTGTATTCCACTCCCGAGTTCAAGAAAGTATTCTCCATCAGAGGACCAACGAGATGAAAGTAATATTGATTGTTTGGATCCCAACTATAATACCCTGGGGCGAGACAAGAAACAAATACAATCTTGTCCTCATTGTGGCCACCTTCCCTAGAACATAAGACATTTACTTTCTCCATCCTAGCTATCAAAAAGTGCACTCAGCCAGAAGGGGTTTACATTTTCTCTGCACCTCATTTCCATTCCAGATCATTTTTCAATCGACTGTTGCTTCATAGATTTTAGGGTTGTGTGATATAATGGGTGTTTCAGTGTTCCTTGGCATTGGGTCTACTATTGTTTTATCATGATTCCAACTTGAGTCCTTGAGTGACTCTAATATGGTTTCTAGCAAACAAAATTATCTTTCCTTTTCTTTATGAATTAAGGATTCCAATGTTAGTTCATAGTGTGCTTCTAGTGCTTATTTGTAGTAGGTTATCTCATTATGGGGGCTATGTGTTATCTCTTATCATCCTTTATGTGGATGGAGATTGATTGGATTTGTGATTGATTCATTGAGGGGGCGCTAAATGGTCTTTTCTTCTTTGTCTCTCTTATGGGGGGGTCTTTTTCCTTAGATGGGGTTTTGTCCTTCTCATGCATCATTAAGAGCATTTTGCATTTCATCTCTCTTTTGGGGAGGATTTTTATCCCACCGGGTTTTCTCCTTTTTTCTATTTGTGAGAGATTGCATTTGCATTTGTACATGGGTACCTAACATGGCCTAGTAGTTGAGACCCATCCTTGTGTCATTTGCATAATAATATACTCCCTAAGTTGCACTTATGGGGGATGTTGGTTTGAGTGGGGTTATTTCCTAACTAATTATTAGTGAGGACCTATTCACATTATTATAAGTTTACTTAGGAGTTAAGTTTCCTAGTTGTCATTTATAAAAGTTAGTTATAATGGGGCCATGTCTCATTATTTACTTTTAGTTATCTAGGAATTTAATAATTCACTCATGCATTTAATATTTGCATTGAGAATTTAATGTGTGTGTCCTAGGTTGTTATGACTTAGTTGTCTCATGCAATAGGATTAAGGCACTTTTCATGATCTTGTCTAATCCCATCTCACTCCTTGCCTATATAAGCAAGGCTTCATATGTACAATGCATCAATCCAAGCAACTCAACTAAAATATTTTTCAATTGTGTAAGTCCAATATATTATTGCAATCTTGAGTATTGCATATTGGCCACATCTTGCATCTATTGTTGCAAATTCATGTTCTTGCTTTACCCTCTTGTGGAAGGTTATTGTTGGCTTTTGCAGATGATCTTGGAGGCTTGAGTCCTTGAGTAAATCTAAGATGGTATCATATCTATATCTCACCTTCTAACAACTTGTCCACCAAGGACACATATACCTCCTATGAATCCCACTACATAAGTTATGCCTAGTTTGGTGCTAATGAAAGAAACGCAAAATTCTACCAACATCACTCACATGAATGATGTGCCACATATCATCAAAACCATTCAATATCAAAGAACACACACAACGATCTACAAACTACAACCAAGATATTACAAAACAAAGCATACTTCTAGCAATTTTTTAATATCTCTCATCATTGATCTCCTCAACTATCACAAGTTCTCCACTTCACAAGGGAAAAATATTAAAGAGCCCTCATATTGTTGCTAAAAAACAATGAAGTGTAATAATAGAAATTGACCACAAGCATAGTAATCAAAATAGTTCAACTTAAATCCCAACTTCAACATCATATGAATTGAACCTCCAAAAAGAACTAATAGACCATGGACAAAGAAAATTGCAAACCATTGCACATCACATGTCCTTCCACCAACACCATCAAAGTCTCAAGCTATGACAAGTAAGATCTTCACCTTAGAAACTCCAAATAGAAAAGGTTTTGCAACATCCAATTATTCAACCTCAAGGTCAAACACAACAGTAATAAAGCAATCAATCAATAAGAATGTAAGCTTCTCAAGTGAAAGAAGATTACACAATCATTCCCACTACCAAAGAATAAACTCGAGTAAAAGTACAAATTTATGTCACACTTTTGGCCAACTTATCATCATAAGTGAATTTAAGTATTTCTAACTAAAAAACAATTTTGGTAAAACATATAATCTAGCAATATTCATTCTAGCTAAGTTAGATATTTCCACAACTTTTCCAACTAAAATTGTTGGCTAAATGCATATATAGAACCACTTTGAGACCAATTTACCAAAAAAATAAAATTATTTGAAAAACTTGATGTTTCAACAACTCCTACTCATATAAATAATATTTTTTAAAAATATAAAAATATCCTTTTGTAGATTCATAAGTGTATTTTCAAAAATATCTATATTTTAATAGTTTAATTATTATTTTTATTTTTACTAAAATTAGGTTATCAACACAAAATATTAGGTTGATTACCTTGTCAAGAAAAAATACTAAAAAATATTTAAAAAAATAAAAATATGATGCACTAGATAAAAGAATCTATATGATCAAGATGGTATATTTTTCTATTTTATATAAATATTTAATATGAAAGTTGATGTCAAATGGAAACAGTTGTGTTTTAATACACACATTTTAATATTTATTTAAAAATATATTTAACAAATTTGGAAAAAAATGTATCCATGCACTAAAGTTTCAAGTTATAAATACACACAAAAAAATTGAAGGAAAAAAAATAAAGTTTACTATATAAAGATTGGCGTCTCATATAGCTTATTTTTTTCAACATTTTATCAACAACTAAATTATAGTGTCAATTTATAAAAACTATTTTGAAATAATTTTTTAATTTTTTCAAAAAAATATTAACATAAAAAATACTAAAAAATACACATTTTATTAGTTTACATCATTTCAAAATTCAAAACATATATGCCACATTTTAGTGATTCAAATTTAAAAGTTGGATCAATGTTGGTTGTTTCCTTTATTAAAGTGTGACACAACTTCGTACTTCTACCTACCCATAAACATCCTCTATACTCCCTCAAAATATTGTCAAAAACAAACTCACGCACATGAGAAGACAATGGAAAATGAAACTATGCCAAGTTCTCCTCAAATAAACCCCCAAAACTAGCATCTACATCTTGACTTATTCCTGAGAAGATAAACACAAAACAAAATGTATCTAAGAACTAGGTGGGCAATACCTATCAAATAATTCTCTGTGAAGTAGACCATGAGTGGGTTATGAGATTGCTCCTCCTAAGATGCACCAAGTCACACCAATTCTCCATAAGTGATCTCTTCATTGGGATCATGTTGAACTCACATCTAGCTCCAAGTGAAGGCTCCTTGGTTTATCTACTAAAACCTCATCAAAAAAATGATGTTCCAACTCTTGATCCTCAAATAACAAGAAATCCCTAGCCTCATCCAAGTCAATCTAGTATCTATGAGCACCCAACAAACCATCTTGTGTCAATTGAATTCCAACATCACTACAATCTTAAAAAAAAATTAAGGTAAAATGATCATTATACTCAATACTAGAAGATCGATTCAAATCACTACCTAAGTTCCAACTATACAATTAAGAACTCCCCATGACATCATGATTTACATCTCCCTCACAAAAGATCATCTATATCTAATAGAAAATTCTACTCCACAAAGCACCCATATCATGTTGATGGAAAATAAAAAAATTAGTCTTTCATGACATAATATCATATCAATATCAATGTTACCACTACAAGCAATCCAAAGCTACCTATGGCATCATGAGGAACATCTCCTAGATAAAGATCGCCCATTTCCCTCACAAAAATGTAACTACAACACAAGAGTTCTCAAAGGGCAACGTAAAATCATGAAGTCTAAAAGAGGGTAACTACAAGTTACATGAAATAAAATTGTGAGTGACCTAAAGTAATCCTATATGAATGTCAAACATAAAATTAAAATCCAATCCTTCATAGCACAATATCACATCATTATCAATTCTCCCATTGAAAATGATCCAAAGCTACCCATGGAATCTTGAGGAACATCTCCTAACTAAAGATCACACATGGCCCTCACATAATCAAAGAATCCAACTACAATACCAAGAGTTCTCAAAGGACGGTAAAATCATGATATCCAAAAGAGAATAATTACTATAGGTTCCAAAAATAATAATTTCAAGTGACCCATAGTACTTCTACAGGAATGTCATGAGCATCTCAAAGTATTACAACATGAATCATAGGCACTTGATCCATCCATTTCATTATCTCACTACTACACCAATACACCATAATGGCCAAAGGGCCAACATCACTAGATTTGAATAATCTATAGAAAAACCCTATTGTAAAAAGGCACCATCAACATTATGAAAACTTATAGTTATAGATAGCCCACATCTAATTTACCAATGCAATCTATGGGTACAAACAACTTACAAGACCACACAACTCATAGATCTTAACCAATACATAACATAGATCCACCAAACAAAGTTGACCCAATATAGACGAACTCAACTTTGCATCAACACGAAAAATTAGAGACAAGAAGAGATAATAATGTAGATTCAATGAGTGATGATAATATATATTCTTTTATAACACATCATATCCCAAACCCAAATCAAAATGACAAAAACCCACAACTAGAGACAACCACTATTCAAGAACTTCGCAAGAAACACTACAAAAATGTTGTCCAAGATTTATGCATCAAGAAAGATACAACAAACTTCAACCATGCGTGAAGCATGCATGCAAATTTGCAGCTATCTTGCATCCAAAAAAAAGCCCATAATAATCGCAATAAAAAAACAGTCTTTCCAATAATCCACGAAACCACAAAGTTTGGTTAACATGTAAAACTTATAAAACCATCCATGTGAAATGCATTCATAAATATAAATACACTTATCATTCAGAAGACACACAAATCTAAAAACATCAAAACCATTAAATTGGAATGATGGATTATCTCAAATAAGCAAAACTATAGATCTTGAACAAAAAAAACTACATAATTTATAGATCCAATCAACATGAATTTTCCACATATAAGTACAATCATCCAAGAGGATCAAGAGGTATTTTAGGAACTCTAAGTTACCCCACAAGTTGGCTCCACAACCTCCACCATGTACATACAAAACAAGAAACGAGGTTGTTCCAAGTGCTTCCAAATCACCAAAAGATCAACTCCACATCCTACATACATCTAAGAACTAATCATCCACTACTTTCTAATGCTAGGTGCTAAATCCAAGAACCTAACATAAGCACACCAAACTATAGTCAAGACAACCATTGTTCTCTGATGTGACCAAGGGGCCAAAGCTAAGCACCCAACATAAGCACTTGGTTGCACATGACCACAAGATAAAAATATATAACCATCATAGGAGAGGGCAGTTCCATATTTTTAAATAGGAGATCTACGCCAACACCATGCAACATGGAACTGCATGTCCAAATCAAAAATGCTCCACCACCTCCATTCTACAAATCCTTGCAATACCATATCTTGAAAAAACAAGAGCAACTACAAGACTCCCATTTATACGGAGATCAATGATTAGTCAATTCATGTTTACTTATTCCCACAAGTTTGTCAAGCTAAGAAATTAAATGGAGAGATATTTAGAACCAAATCACTATAGATCCACCAAATGCAATGACATGCAACAACATGCAAGCCTATGCAACCACATGTAAACCATGGAACTTGGCTCTAATACCAAATGTAAAAAAGTAATATGCATGCACTTTCAATACTAAATTATTTCTATTAAACAAAAGCTTGATACAAGTGCATGAAAACTTTGTTCATAAAGCAAAAATTGGACACTTAGATTTCCCACATTAACCCTTTGAGAAGAGAAATATGAGATATTAGATCTATAAAAATTTCAGCAATACAACATGTAAAACCACTTGTAAGAATGAGGGAAAAAATAGAAGCATAGACAAAAAAACACCAAAAAACCCCAAAAACACCCTTTGTAAAAACATGATCTCCAAAGCATCAAACTAATGTATTATTTAGTAACAAATAGTCACAATGTAATATTAGCTCAAAACTTTAACATGAAGATTAACATCCTAATCCTCTAGAAGAAATCCAACAATATGAATCTCCAAAATGCATTACATCATGCTTTCATCTCAAGGCCTCAATATATATACTCAAGGAGGCTCATTAACTCACCAGAAAGATTCCTATATGCCCAAAAGAGGTCTCAAAATACCATGGTAAGAATACTTATGACCAACAACCCATTTTAGATTCTTACCTTCTTTAGAAAGATACTCTATAACACATCATAGCATGAGTCAAAAGTGGGCCAAGATTCTTAGTCCACATTTGAACTCCTTATATTCTTGAATGCATCATAAAATTTCTTACACTTACAATATAATGAATGTTCTTATACATCTTAAATAACATTATGTTCATATATGTTTTTACACACACGTCATACCAAAAAATACACATGGTATAATGGTCAAGTCATAACTAAGATGGCCTTTTTATATGTAGGCATAGTAAAATAATATAATTAATAAATAATTAGATAACACTAAGACTTGCAACATGTATGACACACCTAATCCCAATAATTTGGACATAAACTTTCAAACCCTAACAACTATTGGAGAGAATTGTGTCTTTTATAAAATCTAATAAATGGATAATATATCAATTATTAATCTAAAACTTATTTTAAAAACATTAAATGCCCTGACTGTAGTTACTTCTCATTTTTTATTTACAAAGTGTATAATTAAGGATATTTCATGATTTTTTCCTACCCTTTTCCCCTTGTCACAACCTTAATCACATATAATATTTTTTATGTTTTTTGTATTAGAGATATTTTAATCGTAAAAAAATACATTCATTATTTGAGTCACATGATGCCACTATGCATAAATCTATTTTATACTACTTCTATTCACAAAGATGATTGTTGCTAAAAATACTTATCAATATAAAAGTTGTTATTATATATATTTTGTACATGACAAAAAACCTACTAGTTTACTAAATTACATAGTTTTGCATAGTGTTTATCCATTAAAAGTTTTTGCTTTCACTATAGGTCATTGATAGTTGATACCTCTTCATTAGATCTAACCACTTCAATGGCAGAATCATACCCGACATTAGCATAAAATCTAGCACCCCTTGTTCCTCTAGTTTCCTTCAGGTTATCTTTTGCTTTTTCATTGAATACCTTTTGGAATTCCTTAAGAGCCTTCAGAAATCTTGAGGTGTCTGTCAGATTGTATTTCAAGTGTGTTTGTACCTTACTTCTTTGTTAACTCATATTGTACCATCCCTTAACACCTTCAGGAATTTTCCTTTTGAAATCTCCATCGTGATGGTAACTTGCATGGCAACATTAAACCATATGAGTCTTTTTGAAGACTTAGTAAGTGTCATTCTAAACCCTTTAAATTTTTCCTCATTTCTTGCCTTCCAAATATTCTATAATATTTCAATTGAAGAGAAAATCCAAAACATATTTAGTCTTTGTCTAGTTTAAAATTGTTAGAATTGTGAAAAACACGAGCCACAAGATCAAACAATGAACAAAGACACCTTCCACGCAAGAGACCTGCAAATAAAGAATTATTATATCCTTAACAAGAAAAAGCTATAGAATGAACCTCAAGAATCTTCAAGGAAAACAAGAGTCCTCAAAGTTTTCCAAGGTATTCAAAAGACATAATAATACAATGAGGGTTGAGTGTTATATAGGAGCAACCCTAAATGGTAAAAGAATTAGATCATGACAAGTGTCAACATCTCATGCAATGAGAAAAAATGATCTAATAATATATCTCTAGTTAACATAGTAAATCACTCTTAAGTTTAGCTTAAGTTGATGAGAATAAATTAGACTAATAATTAATTAAAGATTAAGTATTAGCTAATGCATGATTACTCTAACGCCCCCCTTAAGATGAACTTAAGGAGTAGCTAAAACCCCTTAAAAGAATGCATGATGGGTTTTGACAAACAATGCCTAATTAGGTACCCATGTACAAACAAAAGATCTCACAACTGGAGGAACGAAGAAAAACACATGGGAAAAACTCCTCTCCAAAAGAGAAAAAATAAAATGGACTTAAAAAGCCTCCAAATCAAAGTGAAGGACAAAGAAGCCTCCAACTGAAACAATGTCCCAAAAAAAGAGGAACATGTAGAATATCACTGAAACACGAAGTTGTAGACAATTGTTGAATAATGACTAATATGGTGTTAAAATGAAGAACCTCCTCTGAAACAAATGATGATCAGGATCAAGATAACAAGAATTTGCATGAGTTCCCCTAATGACACTACTTGAATCAAATGGAAAACAAAGGAAAACATCTTAAACTCGAAGATACAAATGTCAAGATCAAGAAGACAACAATCTACATGAGTAACCCCAACAACACTACTTGAATATGATGGAAAACAAAGGCAAGCATTTGAAAGTTGAAGATACATATGGCACATGAATATGCACGAGTGACCCCAACGACACTACTCAACATGCAAGATGCAAGTCAAAAATACAGGTACCAAATAGTCTAAGAACACTGATCAAGAGAGAGACAATAATCTGCATGAGTGTCTCCAATGACACTACTTGAATTAGATGGGAAACAAAGGAAAACATCTAGAACTCGAAGATACAAATGGTACATGAATCTTCATGAGTGACCCTAATGACACTACTCAACATGCAAGATGCAAGTTAAAAATACAGGTACCAGTAATCTCTGATTAAATGAAAATGGAAGTTCACCTCCAGAAAATAGGAATGCAAGAGTGTCCATATGGTAAGTGCTCCATCTCACCGAAATGTAAGGTAACCATCCATTGATATACACTGCATCTGAAAGTACATAGGAACAAGAACTAGATACATAGATCACTCAAAATGCAAACCCAAGGAAGCATTAGCACCAACAGTAGAAACCCCACCCCCCATGATGTTGAAAAGGGAGAGCCAAGATAGGTACATCCAAACTATGTGAAATCAATAAGTGCGTGTAAGAGAAACAACCTGCAAATAAAAGAGTGTGCAAACTAAGGCACACATGCATGCGGCAAGAATCACCAAGATTCACTACTATGGTGGAAGGGACACTTGACAAAGGTGTGATGGAAAACCAAAGGAAAACATCAACCTCCCCATGGCACTTTATATCATAGTGCAAGTACAAAAGGCACAACAAAATGTGCAAAATCCCCAAAAAGTATACACCGGAATGGCACTTTATCTCAGTGCATCTACAAAAGACAAGTGTCAACATCTCATGCAATGAGAGAAAATGATCTAATAATAGCTCTCTAGTTAACATGGTAAATCACTCCTAAGTTTAGCTTAAGTGCATGAAAATAAATTAGACTAATAATTAATTAAAGATTAAATATTAGCTAATGGATGATTGCTCTAACAAAAATTAAACCCGATAAGAATTTTTTTCTAATTAATTTTCCCAAATTCTTCCCAAATCATCTGCCCATCACAAAACATTTTCCAAATTTCTTTGGCATAGAAACAATAAAAAAAATATGTTTCATTGATTTAGGTCTTTTGCATATATTACAAGGTTCAATATCAGATTGTTCAATTTTATATGGTAATCTTTGCAATATCAATAACCATATGAAACAGGCCTTTTGGGGCTCTAACAAATTTGACCATAATAGCTTAAAGATGTTTTGCCATTTTTCCTCTGTTAATTTAATCTCTCAACAATTGTTAATAGATTATGTAATAGAATCAAAATTAGACAAGGACTTGTATATCATCCTAGTCTTAACATCAACCAATGGGGTACCATCTTTCTATTTAAATATTTTCTATTGTTCATCATTCTGAATACAATCTGTAGAGAATTGAAACCCTTACAGGCTTCCCTTAAGATTGTATAGGCCCTCCAATTTGATGGAGGCAATTCATGCTCACAACTTAAGGAGGCCCAATCTTTTAGTTTCCCATTAAGTAAAATACTGTTAAAACATTGAATTTCTTTTTTAGCCCAACTTGTGGCAGAGCAACCTTGTAATAGAGCTGGGGGTCTATCCTTGTGTTCTAAATTCCACCAAATAGATCTATGGGTAAGGATTAACCTGTTATCGTTCTTCATGAAATGACAATTGTTCACTTTGTTTTTTATAAGCTCCCAAGCTTTCCAAAGGCTTTTAAATACATATGAACCTACAAGAGATATTGGGTGTTTGCTAATAAGAAGATCACCAAATGGTAACAATTTCCAAGTTTTGGCCTACTTGGGAACAAGTTGTATGTTATTTCTCACCAAAACTTTCTATGGTTCATCACCCTCTAGGGCCTTGATGATCCATTTTGCAACAAGGGCAATTCCATGTATCCTTAGGTCCTTTAGGCCTAAACCCCCATGGACCTTATTTAGACTATACCACTCCCATTTGACAAGAGTGTTTCTTTCTCTTGTTTTTACCATCAGACCAAAGGAAGATCCTTATTTTCTTTTCGATTTCATTGACTTTATCACTACTAAATAGCCAAACAAAAGAAAAGTATAAACTATAAGATAAGTTCTTCTAACAAAGCATCTTGCTTGCTAATGATAGGTATTGCCTATTCTAGCCATCAATTTTCTTCTCAATTTTAGTTTTAATCCACATTTGCATATCCTTAAGGTTAGGGCTAATTGCAAAAGGAATTTCCAAATATCTGACTTGCTTATGGGGCCCCCCCACTAAAGGTCATAATTTTTAAGCCAATCAAGAGTGTCTAATCATCCAAGCATGATAGATTTTGCAATGGATGTCTTGGCACCTGAAGCTCTACAAAAGAATTTTAATTTTTGAGTCGAGTTGTATACATTATTTTCTTCCAACTCAACAAATGTTGCAGTGTCATCAGCAAATTGAACATTTAGCAAGTCATTGTGGTCAAGAAGTGTCAGGCCTCTGATCTTGGGGGAAAAGAATGATTCTCTTAACAAGTAATGCACAACATCTAAGGCAATTACAAAGAGAGCCAATGTCAAGGGACATCCTTGTCTGATTGATCTTTCCAGTGTAAACACCTCAGTGAGAGACCCAATTACTTCCACTTTTGCAACATCTTTTAATAGAGTGTTTCCCATATTGCAAAAGATACTCAAGAAGCCAAATAGCTCAAGGGTCATTCTTAAAAATGACCATTCTACCTTGTCATAGGCCTTTTCAAAATCTAAGCAAAGCATAGCTAAGTTTTGCGAGTGTCTTGCCCATTCTATGGCCTTCCAACTGGTAATTATATTTTCAAGGATATGCCTACCTTTGATGAATCCGGTTTGAGTACTATTGACAAAAGTAGGAAGGATATTAACCAACCTCATAGCTATGATTTTGGCTAAAATCTTGTAAGACACATTCAGCAAGGTAATTGGTCTCCAGTTCTTTATTAATGTTTTGTCACCATCTTTGGGAAGTAGTTTAGTGATACATTTGTTGATGCTCCTACCCAATGATCCTCTCTTAAGAGCTTCCTTATACACTTGATACAAATCTTCACAAACCCAATCAATGAATGTTTTATAAAATTCTATAGGTAGCCCATCCTCCCTTGGGGATTTATCATTGTTCAAGGTCTTAATGATTGCCCTAATTTCATCTTTGGAGATTTCTTCCATAATTTAGTTGCATCCTCTTTAGATATTTTCTTTGGGATGATTTTCTTAATGTATGCTCTAGCATTGTTGCTAGCTTCATTGCCCCCCTTAGATATAAAGAGGTCCTTATAAAATTGGAAAAAATGCCTTTTGATATCTTCTTGGCTAATGAGAGGGGTCCCTTCATGCCAAATTTGGTCAATTTGTTCTTTGACACCTTTATCTTTAATATACCTTAAAAAGAATTTGGTGCCTTTGTCCTTGTTGTTCAACCAATTTATTCTAGCTCTTACTTTCAGTCCCTAAGTTATGTTTACTTGTAATTTTCTTAGTGAGTTCTTGGCTAAGGAGAGCTCTCCACACAGATCCTCATTCCATAGATCATCTTGCATATTAGTTTCAACTCTTAAAGGTCTATCTTGAAGGCTATTCTCCTCCTTTCTTCTATCCATGGCTCTCTTTTTTCCAATGGTTTGGAATAGTATTCTCCACACCTTCACATTGTGTTCCCATTTCTCTATTGCATTCATGTCTTTGAGCATCCATTTATTAACTTCCCTAAGGGTAATAATAGCAGCCTTACAATCTTCATCATGTAAAAGGTTTGTATTGAGGAGGAAGCATCCTTCCTTCTTCCCCTTTACCTTGCCACTACGTAACAAAATCTTAGCCCTTATAGGGTGATGATTAGATAACGAATATGGGTAAACCTCCACCTTACACCCTTCTCTAATTGGGTCAAAATTGAAGTGATCCTTATTAACATAGAATATGTCTAACCTACAGTATATTCTCCTTCCTGTTGTCCCCTTGCATACACGCCCCATTCTTCGCATCAACAAAATAGGGACCCCCTCTTGATTTGATCAAATTTCTTAAGTATTTTCAAGGTTCTATGGTTTCAAGTTTGATTTTGGTGCTTGGATGCTATCATTCGCCTTCCTGTTGTGCCCTTGCACACACGCACCATTCTTTGCATCAACAAAATAAGGACCCCCTCTTGATTTGATTAATTTTCTTAAGTATTTTCAAGGTTCCATGGTTTCAAGTTTGATTTTGGTGCTTAGATGCTATCATTTGATTTCATTGAGTCAATCTAGTGCTTTCTTGTCCATTGATGGTCTTGGATTGTTATTTTATTGAAAGGGTTTTCTTGAATTGAGGATGTTTTTCATGATTTTGGGTCTTTTGGCAATAGAGTGTATTGTGCTTGATTGCTAATATATGTCAAATGGGACTAATTTAAGGAAAAATGTTTGATTAAAAATTTATTGCTAGCTTAGGTGGGGTTCTAGAGTCTTCACAAGGCTTTCCAATCTTCTAAAATGTCTAAAAGTACCTTTTGAAACCTTTACCATTATTTTTAAATTAAAAAATGGATGAAATGATATTTGTGCAACTTTACTTTTAATCTAGACCATTTGATCTCCATCTTCAAATTGTGGTCATTGATGGTGCATTTAGTAATGCACTTTTTATGTTCTAATTTGCCATTACCTTTCAGCTTAAATTTGACAATTTCATTTTCTTTGTATTTTGAATGTGATGAGCTTTTGGGTAGTTTTTTTTAAGGGTTTTGCATTAGAAAATGAAGTTTTTTTTTTTGCATTTTGGATATTTAATTTCCTCATCCTCATCCTACATATGTGGGGAAAGATTTTGGGAGTAATATTTTACATGTTTTTTTTTATAAATTTACTTCCATTTTCATAAGGATTTTTTGGCAGGCAAAAAGGATTTTTTTTTTTTGTTGATAATAAAAACTCAGCAACTTTGGCAATTTTCATTTTTTTAATTTAAATGGTAAATATGAGAATGGATAATTTTATTAAATAATGCAAAATAATATTTTTATGAGGATTTTGATGTTTTTTCATATTTTTTTGCAGATTTGGGATGCAAAAGATGGAAAAAATTAAAGAAAACATTAAGATTAGAAAGCAGAACATGAGCTTTTTCATGAAGAATTTGGAAACTTACTCAAAATGAGAAATGTAAAAAAAATCCCTTTTATAAAAGAAGGATTTTTATTCATTTTAAAGGGCGGAAGAATTTAGGAGAGCAATTTTTTGGGAAAAGAAAAGGACAAAAAATAAAGGATAATTTTCAATGTGAATTTCTGCTGGATTTTTCTATAGCTTGCTAGTTCTTCACCGTGGATGGTGATGCATTTGTATTTGTTGTTTTAAAACTTGGATTATTTGGTGAAATTCAATAAAAAAATTAATTGATTTCATCTTTTATAATGGGTTTGTCAAATATTGTGCAATACTCGTGTATGGAATATGGTAGTTTTACACAATTTATTGGTCATTTTCATAAAATTCCTTAGAATCTTGCACTTGTACTATTTATAATTGTATAAAATACTAATCATGACATTGTAAGCTAATTAAATTTCATTGAATTCTCCAACATAAGAAATGGTGGATTAGATGCAAAACTCATCCTCTTTATTTTCAATTTATTTTCTCTTTTAACCCTCATCTTTTGTTCTTTTTTTATGATTATGGTTAGTTTAGGAGTCGATTAAGGTTAGAATAAGATTTCATTTTCAACAACTTGCTATTATAAATCAGATTTCTTATGTTTGCAAGTTGTCCTATTGCTGTCATAGAGTTGAAAGCATTCATTTTTATGCAGTAAGTGTTTGGAGCAATTGTTTATGCATTGTTTATTTTATTTGTTGAACTCCTAAGTGCACATAACTAATCGATTACTTGATTACCAGCTGCCCCTTATATAGTACAGCTATATAAGCCATTGAATTATCCAACATTGTCATGACCTGACACAAAGAGACCTTGGGGTTATCAATCTCTTGAGGTTGGTTACCTTTCAGGAGAGGTGGTGCATTAGGTGTTCTACCTACATGTTGATGAGTGTGTTAAAACACCCCTCAACACTTCCCCTTTTTTAGGATTGCACCATGTATATCAAATATTGGTGTTATCTTTCTTCATCCCTTCAAGAGGTTCAAACAAGTTAAGTTTAGCTTTCATTCTCAGCCAAAAGTATTTCTCATTGCATTTCCACTCCATGTCTATGCCCCCTTTTTTGTCTTCATTATGCTAAATCATATTAAAGTCACCCCCCAGGATCCAAGGTATATCATACAAATTGCAAAGCCACTTCCATAGGTCAATTATATCCCTATATTCATTGGAAGTATAAACGGAACAAATGCCAAATATAATATCCTCTTTCTCAATTATTACCCAAACTGCTCTGTTGGATAGGGAGACTGTTGGATGTTGTGGTTGTGTTGTTGATATGTGGTTGTCATTGATGTCAACGCTATTAGCATTGATGTATTGAAGGTTGTATATGTCGAGGATATTGAGAAAATTGCTAAAGAAAGAGTTGCAGGTTGCCGGTGGAATAGTGAAGGTCATGAAGGTGTCTTGCTCAGTATGTTGATGATCAATCGTTGTGGACTAAAGGATTTATTGCTAAGAGTATCTAGTTTATCCACCGGAAGTTTTAGAGGTCCGCGTGAAGTTTTGATCGTGTTATGAACACTTGTGTTCTGACAGTTTTTATGTGGTTTCAGTTAGTATTCCTAAGTGAAGTTTATGTGATTCTAGTAATTTCAATTGTTGCGGATGTTTCTCTATTGGTTCTTGTTGCTTGTGGATGCTTCTAGATCATTATCTATCTTTGTTGCATGTCTGCATTGATCGGTGTGCTCGTGGTCGAAGATTTCTCTCATGTGTGTTCGGGTTTTCATGTTCTTGGCTGACATGGTGGTTGTAACGTGTTGTGGATCCTTGGAGATTTAAATTTGAATGTTTGGCGTGCTCAAGGATGTTGTTTTGGGCCACAACATAATATTGGCCGACGATGTTTGATTCGCATTGAAAATTTATTTGTAAATTTGGGCCGACATTGAAATTATGTTTTATATTTTGGCCAATGAAGTTGTTGATGTAAATCCATGTTGCGAATATATAAGAGCAGATGTTTGTGCGAAGTTATGGATGCGTGTGGTGTAAAGAAGTGCCAAAGAAAGTGCAAGTGTGTGAATAGTGATCTAATCATTTGATTGTAGAGCAGAGTGTGAAGAAGTTTGAGTGAAGTGTTAAGGAGTGTTTTTGTGCTTAACCGGAACTATAATCAAGCTTTTGTAGAAGCTATTTTCTTAGTTCATACCCTGCGGATCTAATCCGAATTTCTGTAAGACAGTGTCTTCCTTGGGGAGTGAGCCCTCTTGTATTTGAGCAGTAATGCATGTGCATTCCCATTATTCTTCTCTATACTTTTAACAGGATATATTATTGTGGACTAACATCCACCGTGGTTTTTCCCCTAATAGGGTTTCCATGTAAAAATCTTGGTGTTCTGTGTTTCTAATGTGTTGATTGTTTATGGTTTATTGTTCTTGCATCACATATGAGATTAAGTTAAGTTTGAAAAGTTTAAATAATTTGTGACAACTGATTCACCCCCCCTCTCAGTTGTTTGTCCTTGTTTTGCCAACAGAGACACCGGTTGTAGTTACATATTGGGCCCAATTCTTTGAAATTAGGATAGCAACACCACCTCTCCCTCTTTCATGTTCAATGACAAATTGAGCAGAGTTATTTTAAATAAATTTGAGGTTGGTCGCCAGGGTAAAGCCAATAGCTTTAACCTCTTGAAGGAGGAAAATATCTTTATTTTTCTCCAGGTTAAGAAACCGTCTGACAATGTATTTTCTATCAGGGGACTCAAGCCCCCTAACATTCCAAGAAAGGCTCATGACAATCAAACTTTGGAGGAGGGGGGTGGCAGGGGGGGCAGGCACTCTGCCTCATTTCTAAAGCTTTCAAAGAATTTAGGGATCTTATCTTTTGTTTGTAGCCTTTTAGATGTAGGCACTGAAAGCACCATACTTGTTTTCTTCCTTTTATGTTCGATAATGTGTAAACTATCCTACCAATTGGGATAATTTGTCCTTTTCCTTTCTTTCTTGCACCTTTTGGTGCAAGGGGGAGAACCAGTACTTTGTACTAGCAGCCATTCTATGATCTTCTCATTATCCAAGCACCCACTATCTTTTGTAGGACTCATATTGAGGCTAAGTTTTAATTTACAATCCTTCCCATGCCTAGCATCCCATTGTCCAACTTTAGCTTGGCGACATTTTCCCTTATCTTTTGTACTACCTTTTGCGCCTGCATCCATCCCTAGGTCATCCTTGCCTCCAAGGATGGGCACACTTACAGGGTTGCCATCCATATATTGTTCATTGTTTTGGTTGTTTATGTTGGTCTTTACTTTTGCCTATGTTAACAATACCGTCCCCCTCAACCAAAGAGTCATTGTCATTGTGGTTGGGCACAACCATAGGGTTGTCACAAGGATCTATTTTCCTTTTTTCATAGCTCAGCTTATTAGTAGGCCCCAAGGTACTAACAAAATAATGTTCCACTGTTCCTTCGAACTTGGAAGACAATTTTTGTTTTAACTCCAAATCAAAGTTGGAAGGTTCCAACCTCTTACTGGTACCTTGTAGGTTACTAACAATTTGATTCTTGAATTCAAGTTAAGAAACAATGTTCCTCACCAGAGAAAGAGTTTTATTAACATCATGTTGGTCGAGGCCATTTGTGTTCCCCATGTTCAAATTATTTCCCCTGAAACTACTATATTTTCTTTTGTTATGGATCTAATTACATATTCTTCAGACTCCATCGAGTCCCTACAGTTGCTATTATTTTCCACCTATTTATTCTTTTCAATGTTTTGTCTGATCTTGTCCAATGCAAGTTGTGCATTTCTTTTTTCTTTTACAACACCAAGCTCCAACCCCAATGTGAGGCAGTGCTTATTTGGGTTGTTCTCTGGCATCCCAAAGATTCTAGAACTCCTAATATCGGAGAACATATGATCCGTTTTTTAATTTTACAATTCTTCATTTAGAGGATTGAATTGGTTTGTTAATTCCACTCTAGAGGAGATTTGGGAGGACACACAAGTTTTCCATTAGTGTTCCTCCGCGCTTGTGTTTACCACCCAACTAGGGTTTATAGGAGAAATGGATTCTCCTTCATCCTCAAAATTACTAGGTTTAAACTTTGCCAAATCAGGGTTAGTAATTCCACTAGTAACCCTAGCATGGTACTCCTATATCATTCTATGTTGTTCTACCATATGGGGATTCAAAACCACCATTTTCATCCTCTTGCCTTGAGTTTTCAGGGAACCCTTTTTGTCTGGTTACATTATCATGTGTCTTTTTACTAGAGTTAGAATTATTAGTTCTACTAAGAATGAGAGGGTGGTTTTTTCTTATGTGCCCCTCCTTTCTACATAAGTAGCATGCATTAATGTCACCCAAGACTTCTAAATTGTAATTATGTGCTACACTTTCAAGATTGATTTCCAACAATTTAGGGATTTCCACCCCAAGAGCCAGTGCTACCAGAGCTCGGGCGTCCATGTGCGGGAGAGAGACTTTTGCTTCCTCAACCCTAATGGCATTTCCTATTGGTGCCAACACTTGCAATAAGATCCATAACATTGGAGGAACATATTTAACTATGACCCATCTAGGGCACGCTAGGGCCAAGATTTTGTCATTTAGGGCTTTGGGTGACCATGCTAGGGCATGGAAAATACATTTCCCCATGTTCTAGTATTGTTTTTTAACAACAATTTCTTGCATTTTATGCTCTTTTAAGAAAAAAAAATCCCACACTGGGCCATTCTACAGAAGGATATCCAGATACCTAGTTTTTTAGACCAGACATTTGATAACCATTCGTTTGGATATTTCTTTGCTAGGAGTTTTGAAATGTCCATAGCCACTAAAAACACAACCACATCTTTTAGCCTATTACTTTTGTTATTTATTGCATTGTTCATTTTTGTATTAGGGTTTGCAGAGGAGAAGTTACCTTTTCCTTCGTCATCCAAACTATTTTTGCTACCCTCACTACTAGGAAGCACAATGAATTTTGCACAAGTGAAAGGTGGGTTCTTTCCTCAACCACTATTTACCAAAAGGATATGCTTTGAGAATTAATGGCCCTTTCTCCTTTCAGCCCGCTTGCAGGCTCCTCGGGGGTACTCGTACTCCCTTCCATAATTGCTTACACACTGTGAAACTTAATAGTGATAGCCAAAGCATAAATGCAAACAGAGAACCAGTCCACCCAAGTACATGACACACAAAAAACAAATACATAAGGCAATAAATGGGAAACAATTTAAAAGATTTATGAGGACACGCATAGGGAAGAGCAAACCTCAGTGGAGGGCTCACATCGCCTGTAAACCCTTGTCTGCACACCTCCAAGCCTCCTTAAGACTTTTATGTTGACTTTTTTCTTTCACTCTTCCATATAACAATTTTTTCAAGTCTTTTGTCTATTAACAAATATATTTGCACATTTTTATAACTTGTTGATTCTAAAAAGAATTAAATAAATATAATTATGCACAAAGACAAATATAACTTAAAGAGAACCCTTTTAATAATACTAAGTAAATGATAGACTTCCCTAGACACACTTGACTAATTTATATGATAATAAGACCTAGAAGACATGATAATACATTAAGATCAACCAATAAAATAGAATGTCATTCAAATGCCTTATCTATTGGATAATGAAATAATCGCATATTGTATACCATGAATCTAACTGCTATTGGATCAAAAATTTGAACCACAACTAATATAAACATATCCCTTCTTTGAAACAAGATCTCATGAATATAACCATGACAACAAATTAAATCGTGATTCTAACTAGAAAGCTCATGCATGGTGTCTATATACCCCAATGTCACTAGATACCCAACTTTAAAAATTAAAAAAAAGGTGTGCAAGATATAAACAACCTTCAATTGCCCTAAAATAGAGCAATGAGTTGCTACCCCCATTTACAAAAATCAGTGTTAACAATATTTACATTTCCATCAAGGATTTAATACTAGTTCCTTCAAGTATAAGCTAACCCTTGAGTTCAAAATAACATGTTTTAGACAAGTTAATCTTAAACCCTTTGTCCTCCAAGCTCTGCAAAGTTATTTTAGCTGATACAAGCAAATTAAAATCTAATATGTAAATAGACGTCAGATGTTGTGAAAAAGAACAAAACAGAAAATCATGTGAAACAAAAAACTAATGACTAGTATAATTTTAGGCAATGCAACTACATTGCAACGGGAATGGAAAGAAAATAAGTTGAAAGGCTACTAGTATTAGTAATAACATTGAGCTCTATACAATATTTCCTCCTGATTAATATGTGTCTTTCAAAGAAATGGCTAACAAATTTTGCTAATGGGTTTTGGTTCTGGAAGATTGGGTAGAATAGAAGATACAGATTTTGTTATAACAGATAAATCCAGCATTGCACAGAGGCAGCTATTAATATTCTATGGTCCAACATTGTTTGCAGGAAGATTGAAAATCCAGTTTTCTGCTATCAGTTATTTGATTTCATGAGATTGGTAATTCCAACCTGAGATAATCGTAAGTAGATCTTGAGGAAAGGAAAAAGTTAAGTAGAAAAAAGGAGGCAGAGAAAACACTGTGAGCAGGATAAAAGAGAATACTGAAAGGAATAATATGGATAGAAAACTAAAGATCCAGCACATTTCACGTTAACTAGTTAAAATCAGATTAAGTCTGAAGAGAAACAACATACCATACAAAAATCCAGAGGTTTAATATCTTAGCCATTTGATGTCATGCTCCTATGCCGTGTGCCTTCCTGAGCTCAAGCAGACTTCTGGATGCCATGCTTTGATACAACCAGGGAATACCTGATTCGAATGAATTTTGTACTAATAAATGTCATCCAACTCCTAACCTACCCTCAAAATTGGAGTAATGCACAAGGGCATATGAAATTCATCAACCACAAAAAACTCACAACAGTAATTAGGATAGATCATAATTATCTCCATCACTGATTATCATTGTATGATTCATTTGTGACAGGCAAAATCATCCCATATCATCAATACTGTTGCACAGAAGGGTGAGAATCCTATCAGCAGGAGAGCTATTTCTCCTAAAGCCCCAAAACAGCATTGCATGAGGAGCAAAACAGATGTACAAAGCATAAATAATTCTCCAGCAAATCATGTCTACAATTGATGAAGTCTGCAATATGTAAGCAAATCCTTCATCAATAACCATGTCAGCTTTTCTTTTCCTGTCCACTAGTCAGCCAGGCCATCTCAGACAGCTCCCAGGAAGAAAGAACCTGAACTTATCAGCATTCTTGATCAAATAAGATGGCAGGTGCACTGCAGAAAATGAGCGAGGTACATTTCCCATCTTGTTGAATATTTCTTGAAAGGAATACTCCTCTGGTAACATATCAAATAGATCTTTTCCATGACAAATAACATGCTGAATTCTTGAAGGTTCTAGGAAATGAGAAGACTTCACCCTGTCTACATGACTGTAGGCTTTCATTTTAAATATAAATTCACTTATGTGCCGAAAGCAGAAGCTGCAATGCCAGCCTGCATCTGTAAACAGTTCATCAGTTCGACGGGAATGAATATAGCGTGTATAATACTGATAAAGGTGGACTGATGCACGCCAACTGTTATAGTCAACAAGAAACTCAAAGGAGTACAAATAATTTCGCAGCTGCAGATGCATGACTGGTGGTATATTATCACACCACCTCAGAAGATTTATAGTGTGTGAACTTGGAATCTCATCTACATCTGACATGATAAGCATGTCATCATACCGGATACCTGACTCTCTTATGAGTCGGTCCATTGCTGCTCTGTTTTCTGTTTCTTGTACAAAGGGATTCTCTCCATATAAAAGGGGCCGACCTGGAAACATTCCATACACAACATTGGGTTCAGCGAATTCAAACCTTTCCCTATTGTTAGCAAAATACAATGGCTTTCCGAAGCCAGTAAAAGTTGTATTGGATTCAAGGATTATAAACTTTGTTACTAGAGGAAGCAATTCCTGCCATCTGATCTCCAGTAGGTCCAGCTCATTGCTAAACAACACAGCGTCATAAACACGACGAGGTGTCTCTCGGACTCGCCAACCATGGAGGTAACAAAGATGCTCCATCGAAACATTTTCAGCATAATAATGAAAAATATGATGAAATGGCTTTGGTGGAGTGTCCCATATGGGACGCAATATGTAAGATATCTTCTGCCCATTCATGTATATGCTTAGAATACAAACAGGGACAGTTACGAACAAAAGAAATAGTGCCTTGATACATGATCTCCTTAAGGTGCAACACTGCCCAGACTTCTTCGGCATAATTTCCCTGCCTACTATTGTTAACATCAGATTTGGTAAGATTCTCTGGCACTTCTGAAACAAGAAACATACAACTTGTCAAATTGAGAAAATCTAAGGATGTAAAATATTTCATGATGTGCTTAAGAGTTTGAGAAGATGCATGTTTCTTCATTCCATGCTTCACTAATATTGGCATAAAAAAAAAATCAGATGATTTGGACTTGTCAAACATAAAACTTTATATATCCGTCTCTGTACTGAAGTAAGTACTATTTAGCTTCAGAGAGACCTGATTTAGCCAGAAACAATTTCAAGTTGCATTAACTGGTTTTGCCAAAGGAAAGAGCAGCCTCTCATCTCTGTATTTTTGTTTATCACTTATATTTTATGAACCTACATACAGTACAGGAGTGAAATATGTTAAATAAACATATTTTGAAAAGTCCTTTCCATACATACACAAAATCTTGTGCAAAAGAGTTCAGAATTCTACATAATGAATATGGTAGAAATGTAACCAAACAGATAAGAATGTGAAGCATCATTCACATCTATGGACCAAGATTCAACACCAGATCCCTAGTTGCTTGGCTACAAATGAAATGCAAAAGATTTTCTAAAACATTTGTCTAATCTAGTCCATTATCTCGTACAAATCCCTAAGCATTGTTGGCCATTGTCAAATATATAAAAAGCCATACAATAAAGGATCAATTATTATCGTCAACTGATCCAGCACAACAAAGATAGGACCACTTGGACTAAACTACCATTTCTTAAGTGATCACCACGCTTTTAACCGACATTGCAACTAAATAAAAATGAACATGAAACTTGTCCCTGGATGTCATGAAAGCTTTAAGGTGGCACATCTCCTATATGTTGGCATGGAAGTTGCAGGCTAGTAACAGTCATCTGAAGAAATATGTTATGGGTATTTGTATGAAACATAGTTCACATACTCGTAGAAAACTCGCCGAGTTTTTTTGAAGTTAACTCGCCAGTCTACAAAAGCCGAGTTTTTTCAAGTTTTTTGTGGTGAGTACTCGCCAAAAACTCGCAAATCCAATAAAAAAACTCGCCTGCGCAGGGAATAAAGCCAACAACATCTTTTTAGTTGTTTATTTCATTTCAAAATTACTTTAGACATTGTGTGAGGAGTTTAACCCCCCCCCCCCAAGCAAGGAGATATCATTTCCAACGATCTGCCATCGAGGAGAGTGGATTCAAAAGCCATTTTGTGTGGATTTTCAAGGGAAATTCGATTCACAGGTAGGGTTTTTGTTTTTGTTTTTTTTTTTTATTAATCATTTTCTTTCATTCTTCTTGCAAAATACTCATTCCACATTGAAAAAAAGACATGATAGAGTACAAAGAAACAATTTTTTTGCATTTAGAATCCAAAAAACAAGATTCATCACAATCTTTTGTTGATTTTTTTCTTTTTTTTCACTTTTTTTGGAAATTTTCAGACCTAGGTTCATTTTTTGTGTAGAATGATTAGATTAATAGAGCAAGCTTCTGGATTCAACTGTGTTTGTTTTTAGATCCAGAAGCTTGCTCTATTACTCTATGGACTATGGAAAAATCATACCAACTATATGATTAGATTAGTTAATAATGTTAATTTATAATTCATTTAAATTTTAAACACATTTGTATCAATTTAAATCAAATTTAGCTCTAGATCTTTTAAGTTTTAATGATTTAGGTTGTTTTTTAATTTTTTTTGTATTAAAAAACTAATATGTTGCACATATTTTTTGTATGTGAAGATTGATCATTGATCATTGAATACACACTATAATGGATTCTGGCTTTGGTTCAGCATCAGGTTTCGTCCCCGCCCCATCAAGTTCCGCCCCTCCCACACCATCATCATGGGTTCCAGGCACTCGTCCTCCAGGGGCTAGAGACCCTACATAGAAATATGTTGTCAAAGGGCACGTACCTGGAACAGTTGTTTGCAGTGAGTGCAAAAATACATATCATGGAGGTATAAATCGCCTCAAATACCACCTTGCAGGCATTCCTCAGCGCGATGTCCGGCCTTGTGAGAAGCCCAAAGAAGAGATTAGAAGAGAGATGCTTGCCCTACTTTCAGTTGCTGAGAAAAGAAAAATGCTAAGGGAGAGGGCAAAAAGAGCCATAGCAGCAACCATAGCTAGTGGACATGCGCATGCCCATGGACAAACTCAGGAGCATGAGGCTATGCACATGGAGATGGAGTTAGATGAGGAGGGAGATATTATTGGCATTGTGGGCTCTCTTCTTGGTCCACGGATTCGCACTCATGGCACAGCCACAGACACAGCCACACCGTCCTCTAGGCCCCCCTTTTCCTCTAGTTCAAGTAGAGTGCCAATGCCACCACCACCTTCATCTTCACACAACCCACGGAGTTTTTTTGTGCCAAGAAACACACCAAGAGCACAGATGTCATTGGAGGCTACAGGGTGGAACAAGGAGGTGCATCAACATGCCGACATGGCATGTGCTGACTTTTGGTATTTCAATAACATACCATTCAATGTGGCAAGTAGTCCCTATTGGCACAATATGGTCACTGCATTAACAGTTGTGGGAAAGGCTACAAGCCACCTTCTCGCAAAGATTTGAGTGGGAGGTAAGTCAACTTAAATTTTATGCTAAGTTTATGTTCTTTAATTTAAAATTTAAATTAATTTATTATTTATGTTGAATTCAAGCTATTTTTTGTTTAAAACTTACAATTTTGTACTTATTTAATTATTTTACTTTGTACTTGCAAGTTGCTCACAAATGCAACCGAAAGGGCAACGCATGTGGTGGAAGAGCAAAAAAATAAATGGAAGAAATATGGCTGCTCCATTCTTTCTAATGGGTGGACGGATGGGAGAAACCGCACCATCCTTAATTTTTCGGTTGCTTCCAAAGGTGAAGTTGTGTTTGGAAGTCAGTGGATGCTTCCAATAGGATGAAAACTACAGATACATTGTGTACATTGTTGGAAGAAGTTGTGACGGAGGTGGGGATTGCTAATGTGGTGCAAGTCATCACAAATAATGCAGCAGCGTATGTGGCAGCTGGAAGAATACTTGAGCTTAGACATCCATCACTCTTTTGGTCACCTTGCGCGGCCCATTGCCTTGATCTTCTTTTGGAGGACATAGGGAAACTTGTTTGGGTGGCACCAATTGTACATGATGCAAGGAGCATCACAAAATATATCTACAATCACCCTTGGGTTCTTAATTTGATGAGAGAGCATACGCGAGGGAAGGAGTTGGTGAGATCGAGTGCCACAAGGTTTGCAACGATTTTCCTAACGTTGCAAAGCATTTTGGATTCTTTGGGCTCTTTAAAACAAATGTTTGTGAGTCAAACATGGAATGAATCCTCATATTCAAAGAAGCCCGAAGGAGAGAGAGTTGCTGCAATAGTCTTCGACCCCTTGTTTGCACAAAAAGCTACAGAGATCGTGAAGGTAACTTCAAAACTTTGATTTTAATTTTAAACTCAAGTTAAATATAAATATATATATATATATATATTAATTTAACTTTAAGCCTTTCATTATACATTTCTAACTTTGATCTTTTTGTATTTTTAATCTAGGTGTTGGAGCCCTTGGTTAGAGTCCTTCGCTTGGTAGATGGGGGATGAAAACCCAATGGGATACATTTATGAGGCCATGGATAGGGCCAAGGAGGCTATCAAAAGTTATTACATGGGGGAAAGCCTCAAATTTGATCCCATATGGGAGATTGTTGATAGAAGGTGGAACAATCAACTCCACCAACCCATCCATGCAACAAGGTACTTCCTCAACCCTTCTTATCTCTTCTCAGAGAGCTTCTTCGATCCTAATGGAGAGGTTATGGAGGGGCTCACAACATGCATTCAGAGGATGGAATCCGAGGTTGCAGTGAGAGACCTCATCGTCAAGGAGTTGGATATGTATAAGGAAGCAACTGGTAATCTGTTTTCTTCAGAGCTGGCTATTAGAGGAAGAACCACTTTGCCACTAGGTATAAAATTGGGAGTCTTTAACTTTTAAGCTTATTTCACATGCATCTTATAATTTGATAAAATGTGTTTTGACTTTTGAGTCTTTGACTTTGTTTTCTAACTCTTCAATATTTATTTTTTTTGCAGAGGTTTGGTGGAAAAATTGGGGTGAAAAAACCCCAAATCTCCAAAAAATTGCCCTCCGCATTCTATGTCATCCTTGTAGTGCATCCAATTGTGAGCGCAATTGGAGCTTGTTTAAGTCCATTCACACAAAGACGAGGAACAAGTTAGCACAAAAGTGCCTCAATGACCTTGTCTTTGTGCAATACAACATTTGGTTGCGCACAAAGAGAGTAGAAGAAAAATCACTAGATCCTATTGATTTAGATGAGATAGATCCTTACAGTGATTGGACAAGGCGAGATGAGCAGCCTCCATTGTTTAGCACGGACGAGATCCTTGACTTCGAGAGACAAACAATGGAGGATGTGGGTGCATCAGGAGATATAAGGTTGGAGAACATTCCTGAGGATATGGATGAGATTCAGCTAGAGCCACAGGCACAGCCTTCCATGCCAGCCGAGGAGCCAGCAGCAGTAGCACCGCGGCCATCGCCACCACCACCATGCACACACAGCAGGACTAGAGGACCCACCCCTTCTTCCCTAGTTGCTGCTAGACTAGGGAAGAGGAAAGCCTAGCATGTTGTATTTAGTTACTGTTTAGTATTTGCTTCTAGTTCTAGTTTTACTATTTTCATGTATCAAACTTTCAGGCTTTTAGCCATCGGGATTCCGCATGAGAATGCGATTTTGTAATCAATTTACTTTAAAGTCGATCAAAATTAATAGAAAACACTTTTGTACTCATTTATGGATTCATTGGATTCATCTTGTCATTGAATTTTGCAAAAAAAAATGTGTTTCTAATGAAATTTAAGCAATTTTTTAAGTTCCCGAGTTTTTTGCCGAGTTTTTTCCGAGTTTTTGCCGAGTTTTAAAAACTCTCCAATTTTTGGCTTGGCGAGTTTTTTGTTGGGGCAAGTCTTCCAACTATGGTATGGGACCAGGTACGCCAGTCAAATTAAGGTATGTGAGCGAATGAATAAGGATGTCACTATATTATAAAACTTAAACATAGCCACCAAAGGTTGTAGGTCCATAGATATCAGCATGGTCCTCATCTCTGTACTGGAGTATATTGGTGACTACAGTTAACAATGAAACTTGAATCACCTAAGATTTCTTTAAAATTAAAAGCATTCCCAACTGCTGCAATTTTATTGATATCTTCAAGTAGAATGTTCAAACTATAAACAGCATAAGGCACTCAAAAAATTGGGTCCATATCATCAATCACTGCCTGTCCAATAGCATTATTAGCAGAACTTGATCATAAATTTTTATGATTAGTCTGTGTATAGTTGGATTAGTAAAGTCTAGTTTACTGCTATCTTTGGTCATGGGACTGAAAAAAAAAATAGATAGAAAATTTGAACAAGATATAAGGTAAATCGGAAGAAATCCCTCTGGAATCACAAAAAGGAGATCCCATATGCCAAACTGGTGGCCTAGACATGACATAGAAAAACAACTTTTTAACTTTCATATTTATTTCCTAGACCACCAATCCAACTTGCCTGCTCAATTACAATTTACTTTCTTTGAAGAGGCTCATAAAAATATGTACCTTCATTTCCTTTACTAAAAAAATAGTATTTACAAGGACCAATGATGGAGATCTAGCCAAACATATGACACAAAGCAGGGCCTAGAATTTCTCAAGTAATTTTTATATCACGGAGTCTTATTTCGATAAGATCCACCTATAGATATTTTAATTGTGGGATGTTTCCCACATGGGATTATTCTCTATGATCGTCACTTTAGTGACTATTTTTTATGAGAATCAATTTCGATATTAACTTTTTAACTCAAAGATATTAGTAACTACTAAATAATCATATGGTAATGGAATTCATAAAGTACATAAGCATTTATTAGTATGGAAAAGGATTGACAATGTTTTAGAAAATCCACAATTTTGGATTTTTACCCTCCTAACTTCTTTTTTAATCGACAAAATTTTTGGTGCACGTAATTTCTTATGAACTTGCCGGGTTCTTGTAAAAAGCCCAGAGAACCCACTCTGGGCGCGTTTGGGAGCAGAAGCGGGCTGGGGAGCGCTTGGGCACCCCCGGGTTCCCTGTGGGTTCGCTGGGAGCGGACCCACAAGGAACTCAGGGGTGCCCAGGCACTCCCTGGGTGCTCCCAACCGCTCCTGTAGAGCTGAGCAGCTAAAAAGGCATATGAACCTAGAATTGTTTATGTGAACTTCTTTATTTCAGCTTGCAACAGGAATTGGAGGAGGTAAGCAGCTGTTGGACATGTCATATTTATGGATAGATGGGCACAAATCAGTGAGACAACATTCCTCATTGTGTATTACTACCAAAGCATCCCAAACACACTCAATCTCACTCTAGGTGGAGTAGATATGCTCTCTTTTTTTACTACATTGAATGCTTTCCCCATGGATCATTGATTGTTGAAAGTAGGAATACCTAACTTTATACTGGGATTGCCTACCCTGACCCAATCAGTTCTTGGCATTCCCCTATGAGCAGTAACATAATTTACATTGACCCTTTTGTGGAGATAGATAATGTTTCTATTTGTTCTGCAGTCCTCAGCCTGCTGCAGACATATGACATCATTGGTCTTCACTCATGCTCTCCCCCTTCCAACTCTTTCAGTTCTATGTTTCAGTGATAGATGCTTCTCTCTAGAGTAATCTGTACTTGTACTTAGTTCTTATGGTTCAGAGTTTAATTTCTTTAGGTTCACATCTCATGTTATATTTACTTTTCTTCAGTGCTTAGTGTTTAGTACTTTTTCATAGCTAGGTTTTTTACCCGATTGCTTCTCCATTGGTTTCTCCATTGTAAGTTAATTTACATTTCAAGTCCCATTGACCAACTTTTGGTCATCTGCTAACATTAATATATGTTCTTTTACTTTTAAATTTGTATTACACTAATAGCATTTATTTAATCTATTTTATGATTTTAGAATCATTTTTGATAAATGATTTTCTAAACCACTGATAGAACTATATCCAGACCCAATAGTATTCCTTCTATCTTTTCCTGGTCATTAGCACAGCTGCAAAAACAAGTATTAAAGCATGTTTCAAGTAATTAAGAATCCTTTTTGGGGGCCATATCTAAATTTAACTTGATGAGATTGAATACAATGGGCCAATTGATGATTGATGAAATATCATACTATCAAATGTATTTACAATACTGAATATTTTTTATTTTTTTGCATATATATACAGCAGTACCCAAATGTACCGTACCCAAGGGAAAAAAATCACCTTACCGGTGTACCCGTATTCCGTACCCATGCACGTTCCCGTACCAGAACCGGCAACTTAGCAGCAAACATTAATTACAATCTAATCTGTAAAGAAAATTAGAGCAATTGGTTCATCAATATTGTGCCCATTACGTACAACTCAATTATGGCCAAGTGGGTTTTGTTTAGGAGCATTAGGCTGAGACCTAACATAGCATAGTGTTAGAGTTATTGTCATTGATGTTGAAGGAAAATGTTTGGCAAGGAAAACTGATCATGTTGCTGAAGCAAATCAAAGACCAAAGGCCACAAATCGCTCCACTCCAAGGACAGATTTTGTTTTAACAAAGACAGCAAATAAATGGTAAAAACAAATTAAATTCATGACAGGTCGACCGCTTTGTTGTAGCACTCGAATGAAGGAAGTATTAATAAAAATAATGAAAGAGAAATTTTATTTTGTGGCCGGCCCTTGGCTTTTGGTGCCCCACATTGGGGAAATAAATATATTACTTTTTGAAGTGGACCAACCCATGTCTAGCGCCCATGTTTTGTTATCAAAAGGCACTCATATAAATAAGAGTTGCCACCCTTGTGAAGATGTATCTCTTTTCATGATATTGCCCCCTTTCAAAAAGATATAAGTAGAGTTTGTGAAGAGTTATGAAGGCATGCAATTAACGAATATCATTCCCATTCATAGCAGATTATTGGAGCAGATTGATGTAGTGTTTTAGAGCAGACTCATGAAGTATATTGGAGCAGATTTATGAAAACTATTTGAGCAGATTTAAAAAGCATATTTGAAGAGATTTATGAAGCATTGTTTAGAGGAATTATAGCAGATCGAAAGAGCAGATTATGGCAGATTTTTTAGCAGATCCTTGAGAGAAACTATAGCAGATCTAAAGAATGAATTACAGCAAATTTGTGAGCAGATTTATAGTAGAAGAATTATTGTAGAGGTTGGTGCCTCTCATTAGAAGAGATTGGGATCTCTTGTTGGGTTGGTGCTCAGTTGTGAGGATTGGTGTCTCCAATGGGTTGGTGCCTATGAAGATAAGCGGAGATTGGTGTCTGCAATAGGTTGGTGCCTACTAAAATTGTAAGAGAATCATTAAAGCAATATTTTGCTGTGGTTTTCTCCCGAAAGGGTTTCCACATAAATCTTGTGTTCTTGATTGTTGGTGTTGTGTGATTGATTTCAATGTGGTTAATTAAACCAAAAAGTTAAAAAGACTATCTTATATTGATTCACGCCCCCTCATCCTCCCTCCCCTCCTCTCTTAGTATAAGTGTGTGCTCATCACATGGGTGAGGCAACTCTAAGATAGAGAAGTCTAATTGAGCCTCTATGGTAAAGTTAGTTTCGTGTACCTTTTCAAGTCAAGGGAAGCACTTTATTGATGTTGATTTCTCTGAGTTAGGGATTCTATCATATACTTCAATTTGTTATTTATACCTAATCCCACATAAGTGCCCCATCGCTCATGTACTCACAATGACTATTAATGTTATGAAAAGGGAGAGCCCAAACCCTTATTCAAGTGGATTCAACTACACTATTGCTCATGCATTTTATGGCTGCAAACACCATAACTTAAAGGCCAATATGGCTTCCATTATTTCTTTTCTTTGGTTTTGCCTTAGGATTTTGGAATGCTTGTTCCTTGGTGTTCTCACCATTATTATAAAGCAAAAGAGAATAGTGTTGAAAAAAGTTTAAAATATGATATTGTTATCAAGATTCAACCGTGTAGTTTCGAGTCAAACTCATTGACCCATGTTTCATGAGTAGCAGTTCACAAAAACCCATCTCTCATGATAATGAATGGTCCACTTAGCACTCATCGCATCTAGGTGATGCTCACAGAGGTGAAGCATTGGGCCTTCCCGGGAGGTCACCCATCCCAGTACTACTCCAGCTCAAGCGCGCTTAACCATAGAGTTTTCTCCAAGGTTAAGCCCACTTCGCTTGCAACCCCATTTGCAAAACCTTCAGCAAGTGTTGTGCCTTATGAACCATTCATTATAGAACCCCTTTAGCTCATCAATTGATAAGTAGGAGGTGTTTTCCAGCATGTCAAATTATGATATTGCTACTCATGAAACATGGGTCAATGAGTTTGACTCGAAACTACACGGTTGAATCCTAATAGCAATATCATAATTTGACACACTGTGGAAAATACCTCCTACTTATCAAGTTTAAAATAGCCCAACAAGAAGAAATTTCTCAAAGATATGTGAGCCAAATCTAAAATTCTACTCTAGCAAATGATGAACTGATCTGAATTGAATCATGAAAGTAAGTTGGATTCAATTCAACTAGACATCTAATCTCATTTACTACTCAAAATGACTAATTAATGCAATTCAAACGCTTCCAAATGCTCTTAGCAAGACAATACAGAAAAGAAACAAGATTAACAGAAGACGGAGAGGCATAACACCTAGGAGCCAAGAAGCAGTTGTGGTTTCAGCATATTTGATGGTTCATCTGAATCCCGGCTCCTCAATAAGTTTTATGATTTATCTTTAGCCAAACCCTCCTGCACAAAACAAGACTATCAAAGGGGTTCATAACGAGTTGAAACCACACATATAAGACAAAAAAGCATATACTCCATTGGATCCAAGAAAGCCCAAACTTTAGGAACCCTATCATTTCTAAGCATAATGTTGATTGGGATCATTTTCCAGTTTATTTTCTGAAATTGTGTATAAATATAGTTCTTGGAGTTGGGGTCATGTAAAAGCATCTTAAAGGAATTATAGCATTAAGTACAGAGTAGGAGAGGGTATGGAAGCAAATTGCACAGCAAGGTAAGTTAGGAACATTTGTTGATGCATTGCTAATATTCCTTAAGGCCTCAAGTGGGCATCTGATTTGTAATATTGAAAGGAGATACTAGCAAGAGGAGTAGCCCTTACTCTTCTAAAGTTTTCCTATGTTGGATCTCTCCAGGGTAATTTGTTGTTTTGAGCTCTAAATTCATGTGTATACTCCAATCCTTTACTTGTTTTCATTCATATATGTCATTACTTACAATAATTTGTGCACTTAAGCATCACAATTCTAAGGAAAATTACTGTTTTCTTAATAACAATAGAAAAAGACAGCAAGCATAAATCACTAAGAGACTTGCACATAAGTTAAAGTTTGTGTTGATGATCTGCCTTTGGAATAGCTGAGGTAAATTACAGATCAGACTGGTATCAGAACAGTTTTGCGTTCCTTGGTTGGTGGTTTTCTTCTGGTATAACGAATTTGAAAATGGTGCTTGTAACTAAAACTAGTGCAAGAGGTGAAAAATGAATTGACTTCCTTGAAGCAAGAGAAAAGTCATAAGTAGAATAAAGAAGTGAAAAGCACAGCTCCTGAAAAATAAGGTGTGTTTGAAGATGATGAAGCAAAATGTTGCAAACATCTACCATTCCATAGGGAAGTTTGATAGGCTGGAGAAGATCATTAAGTCTCTAATGGGAAAGTTAGGAGTTTCCATGGAGGTCAAAGAAATTGAGAACTATGAAAAGAGCAACATCAGGGTTTACGAGGAGGAGAAGCCCTACGCCAACTGTTGGTGTTTTAATTTGTCACTTTCATGACAACACAAAACAAAACAGTGGATCAAGAAATGCTCTCTTCAAATTTGTAGAGGAAGGTCCCTAATTTATTCTTCTCCTAAATCTAAAACAATAAACAAGCCCGTTACTACAAACACTGCACAATTTGTTATTTGGGTTTTGCATAAAGATGAAATAACTAAAGAAAACTTGTCCTATATGTTTTTAATCTCAAAGGTTAAAGCACAAGACTTGAAAATATCCTACCCCACCAATGAATTTTCTAAATATTTGACATTTCAAACATAAATGATAATCCTATCCAAAGATGAAAATGGAGATCTTTGGAATCATATCAACAATTAATTTGATCCTGAAGGGACATATAATACTTGAGAACAATTACAACTTAGAAAAATAGATGAAGGAAATTAATTATTACACAATATTGAAAGTTATTTCATAAATTTAACACCGATATCACACAAAGTTAACACAGGTCTTCTATTAATTGAATCTTTCCTTGCACAGTTACAACACTTGAATCTTGACTTGAATGGAAATCTTGGCAGAATAAGCAAGTTTAAACTTCGCATTCATTAGACACAAAAGACTTAACATACTAACATGACTTTGATCTTGAGTGACAATCTCTGCAGCATAACTCTGCCTTCAACTATCATTACAATTCATATGTAAATGACACATTTATAGTTTTCCAACTGTAGCTTCCTAAAGCTTCAAAAATAATAAAAAAGCTTTAAAGTTATTCAATCTTCATCCTTTCAAAAATAATATAAAAATGAGTTTCCAACACATTCTTTCCGCCTTATCTTTCTCATCTTAGGCATCACTTTGAAAGGAGGGTTTAAACCCATCGATTTATCTCATTTATTTTGTTTTATTTTCCTTTCATCCTTGACTTAGGCCCATAAACTAACTTGGGCACCACTTTTGCTTTGTTTCTATCTTTATTTTTCCTAAAAAAATATTATTTTGGTGCCTGATGAAGCTTAGATACCCATGTTGCTTTTTGGTGGAACTTTGGTTCATTGACATCAAATGCAACTTTTAGAATTTAACACCAACTGCAACTTTTAATTGACAGGTGCCAAGAAGTGGAAGTTTTTGACATAGGCACTAAGTTGTAGAGATCCTTAATGTTGATGCTAGGTGAAAGTTTCTCCACTTGACGCCAAGTGGAGGATTTGCTAATTGTTTGCCAGGAAGTGGAACTTTTAAGTTAATCTTGCCAAGAAGTGGAACTTTTGGACTTTGGATGCCAAGAAATGGAAGTTTTGGACAAGGCAAGTTGTTGGGAAAACTCCACAACTTGGCTTGTAGTGTAGAGATCTCCACTTTGTGCCAATTTGAAGAAATTTTTGAATGATTAAATTCAAAACTTTAAACTTCTTTTAAATTTTTTCTATTTTACAGTTTTTTAGACTTTATCAATTGATTTTGCTGAATTTTCCATTTCATATACTGTCATTCTTTCTCTAAATTATGTTTTCTTGTTATGAAGTTTGAACCTATTCTAATAACCTCCTACCTTTTCTTTCTACTACCATTCTCTAAAAAAGTAGGAAAAGCAAAGAGAAACTTTCTAAAAATAGAAATTTTGATTTTGAAGCTTCTCTCCTTAATCAAGGAAGGAGTTAAAAAAGCAAAAAGCAACTTTCTAAAAATAGAATTCTGGGTTTCAGTGAAGCTATAGTGGCAAGTTTACACTTGAAGATGACCCCCATTTATGATTTTGTCTCAATGAGCTGGAGTACATTTGTCTTAGCCCTAATCCTTCTTGCCTTTGCTTGACATCTGCCACCATCGTCTTTCTTGTAACTTCATTCTTTCTTCCCTCTGTTTGTACTAGAGTCTCTTTTACGATTCAGAGCTTGATAATCTTCATGATAAACATCTTGCAAACATTGTTAGTGGACCAAGACATACCAACACCCAAGGACTTGACTGTTTGACAAAATAGATAACATAATTGACATTGATGTGACAAGAATGACTTGACATTTATCTACAGATGATTGGACTAGAAGTCTTTTAGGGGTAGCAATTTTGGGAACCAACATCAACCAAGCACCTGCAACTTGAACTTAATTCGAAGTTGATACCATACTAAGAATTCACCCATATGAAAGTGATGTAAATGCTGAAAAACTTGATTGTTGGCTAACCCAACTAAAAGTTTATTTATGTGTGCATGATATTAGTAGAGAACAGTAAATTTTCTTTGCATGGTTGGAACTGGCTAGTCATGCACTCATGTGATGAGCCCTGCTGGCTCTCAGCTCAAAACCCTCAATTTCTTAAGTCTTTAATTGTTTTTTTAAGTTTTTAGAGAAATCTTAATAGACAGAAGAGAAGGGGCGCAGCATATTTTTGCTCATAAAAGATGAATTTGATCTTATTTCTTCAAAATGAAAGTACAGAATGTATTATTTAGCTCCAACAAATAGATTTAGAAAGATAAACATACCAAGAAGGCTCCAGATTATTTTAAATAAGAACTGGCCAGATCTACAGCTGGAAATGAAGAAATCAAGCATGCAAGTACGCCATGTCTCCAGAAGTAGATTCTCCTGCGCAGAAACTAGTCACAATGCTCTGAAAAGACTAGGCGCCAATGATGGAAGCTTAAACCCTCACAAAAAGAAGGCATTTTTCTTATTTACTTCACACGCCTTTCTCAAGGCACAAAACCCAAGGCAGGCCGTACGGCCATGAAAGCAAGAAATAAAATCTCTGAAAGAAGAATTCCTGAAGCTGTAGAAGGACGCCACCAAGAAACCCTCAAGTTATTGCATAAGAACAAAGAACTGCAAAAATGAAACCTCTATCTGCAACTGTAGAACTTCTGTGTGAAGCTCTCAACTGTACTGATTCAGCTGATCTTTCACAGCCTCAAAAGTACTCAACACTGAAGAGTTTTCCGTTCTCCAATGGACGAAATGATCAAACCCTGGTCACAGGAGAATGCTCAGAAGAAAATGCACAAGGCAAATCCAAATAGTCAAAAGTTATGAGTTTCTATTGCCAGGAAATGCCTTTATACCAATTGGCACGCATTTCAAGAAAAGTACGGCCTTTGCAATCATTAAAATATTTTAATATTTTAATATAACACTTTTCAATAGTTGCCATCAAATCTTTGAGCGCACTTTTCAATATTTTAAGTTATTAAAATATTAAAGTCCCCTTTTTGACATTTCTTAAGTGATATAAAATAATATTAAAGTCAATGTGACTTTAATAAAAGGCGTATAAGTTAAATAATTAACTTAATCACTTAAAATTCCGTAATACGCTCAAAACTCAGGATAATCTTGTGCCGTCAAAAGCTGTGAACTCCTGGAATGCAAACACTCGCTGTGATCCAAGCACTGTCCACTGAAAACACGAACAATCAAACTCTCCAAAAAGCATCACTGACCCTCTATCCACTCTGGCTAGCCCACAAGGGTCCAATAAAGGGCTAACTCACTGTTCCCGAGAACTGTCTAGCGAGGGAACATCACAACTCACTTGGTTTGAGAGTTATCATCAATTTCTAAATGGGATGAATTTAGAAAGCTGATTAAGAACTATTTATATAATATTTGTCATGAACCGGAAAGTTCTATTAACTGACAATACATTAGGCAAGAACAAGAAATGTGCAAAAACATAAAAAAATAATTCAAAGGAAGACTATCCAAATGGCTAAAGGTTACAATATTATGACATCAAGATGATGTATGTTGAAAAGCTTCATATTCATAAGGAGGCTAATGTTCCAAGCCCTTCATCTTGAGATGGAGAGGAAAAAGAGTTCATCATCCTTTTCTTATGCACAAAAATAGCAACATGGTTCCAAGCCAATAGGGAAACATAAATGGAAAGATGAGCACACTGATGCTACTGCTTTTGCAGAGAAAGAATCTATGAAACATTGTGGCCATTGTGATGATGATTTTCATACAATGAGAAATGTTCAAAATTCCATTTGTAATTGCATCCTTACAAGAACAACAAAGAAGGTTAAGACTTCCTTTGAAGGAAGGGAGATAGGGAGAAACTCCAATGTGCATAAGAAGATTGCTTGCACTTACATCCCAGGAGAGGTATATTTAAGTAGCAATGAGGCTCATGATATAGGCGAACTTACCAACCTCTTCATATCAAAATTCAAATTAAAAAGAAAAAATTGATGCTCTTTTTTATTTCTTGTTCACAAGCAAATTCGTTTTGTAGACAAGTTTGAGTTAGTTACGTATGATCAATTAATCCTTTTTCATTGGACTGGATGATGCAAGGAATAGAGATAGAGGTTGCCAAATAATGCAAACTTAAATTTAGGATTAAAAAAAGCACTTATTATAGTTTGTGGTAAATGTTGTTCCTCTTGATGTATGTAGCGAAGCATCTAGCAGCACATACAAGTATGCAAGAGATGTCATCCTCATGTGAAGAGCCAACAAAAACTGCTTGATCAAAGATCGAGACAGCAATATGACCAATGCATACGAAGATAAATCAAAGATCTCCTTGGTATGTTCCAGTCAGGCAAGATTGATTAATGCTGGTGAAAATTTTCCTTTGCTTCTTTAAGAAATGCAGATGATAATGATGTAGTTGAAAGCAAGGCTTTTTCTAGCATATCCATTAACGAGAGAAAAAGAAAGCAGAAGAGTTGTTGCAGAATTTCAAGGAAGATTTCCAAGAGCCCAAGGTTCTGCCACCTAAGAGAGCAGTGAGACGAGAGATAATTGCTACCAATTTGTCCTCTACCCAACATTGGTCTCTATCGATGACCAACAATGGAAGTAAATGAGCTCATGTAGCAACTATGATATTTCTTAGATCAAGATGTAGTCTTCCCTAGCACTTCTCCATATGGTTCTTCCATTGTGTATACCTATAAATTATCTTTTGTGGAGAATGTGCATTTATTATAGGGCCTTGACTAAGATAACCATCAAGACAGCTGCCATCTTCCACATATTGATGATTTGTTGGACCAAATCTAACATACTGAGCACTTCACAAAGTTCGATTTGAAACCAGAATATCATCAAGTGAGAATCAAGGAGATTGAGTGCCTATCAAAAACAACATTCAAGACGAGGCAGGTTTGCAGAGTGGCTTCCACTTCCTTTCATGAGGTAAATGAATGAAGAATTAAAACCGTTCATAGATTCTTATATCATCATTTACAGTATATTCCTTTCTAGAAAAAATACTATGATGAGCATTTGATGAATTTGAGACAAGTTTTGCGAGTGTTAAAATAGAATCAGTTTCTGTTCAATGAGAAGCAATGAGTTTGCACAACAATCTCTGGTCTATTTAGGACTTGTGGTTGGACATCGAGGGTTGAAATTTGATCCCAAAAAAAGAGGAAACAATTTTGAAATGGCTTAATCTTTGCCATGTGACTCAGAGAAGGAGCTTCCTTGGGGCCATCCAGTATTTGAGAAAGTTCATCAAATCATTCTCTGCAATAGCAAGTGGTAACTCCTCTACTTGGGACAGAAATCAACATAATGCATTTGTTAATACACCAGTTTTGGTACCACTGAAGTTGCAGCTACAATTTGAGCTGGAAATGAATGCAAGTGATTGTGTTATGGGTGATGTCCTATTGCAAGGAGGTAAGCCACTGTGTTGCCACTTAATACTTTCTAATAGGACAGTTTTGAATTATTTCACATATGATAAGAAAAAGTATAGACTTGTTCCAATAGTTATAAAATGTAAGCACCATCTAATGGGGAAATAAGTTCTTATCTGCAAGAATCATAAACCACTCCAAATATATGTTGTCTAGACTTAGAACTCCTTTTATTTCAGCCTTGGGAACCACAATTCAGCTTGAATTATTTGTCCCTAAGTCCTATTGCAAGGAGGTAAGCCACTGTGTTGCCACTTAATACTTTCTAATAGGACAGTTTTGAATTATTTCACATATGATAAGAAAAGGTATGGACTTGTTCCAATAGTTATAAAATGTAAGCACCATCTAATGGGGAAATAAGTTCTTATCTGCAAGAATCATAAACCACTCCAAATATATGTTGTCTAGACTTAGAACTCCTTTTATTTCAGCCTTGGGAACCACAATTCAGCTTGAATTATTTGTCCCTAAGGCATCTGGTGAAAAATATGAACATGAAACAGATCTTGGAGAGGTATATTAGCATTGTGAATGAGCAATGTGTAGATTTAGAGCTGAGAAAGACTACTATCTCTAAGAAAAATTAATTTAAACATTGAAGAAGTTTTTCCTGGCTAAAGGAGGAAGAGTTAGGCTAATGAGGAAGGTGTTAGGTCTGAAAACTGCATTTCCACAATCTAAGAACATACTTGTCACATCTTCATAGCCAGGGGCATTTTCAGGAGGGTGAAACAGATGTTCATCAACAGATTGAGGGTGGTTGAAGGCCTACAACAAGAGTGTGTAATCTCTCTTGTTCTTCAGGCTCCACTTAAATCCAGGAGGGTGTTCCTAGAGGTCTCCTTAACAAGCTTTTTACATCAATTAAAATGTAACAATGAATAGAACAAACAGCAGCCATACCCAATTGTACATCGGAGCACAATTTTTGTCATTAGATCAAGTGTAACTGGCTGCAAAAGACATTTATATAGCTGATCACACAACTTGCACATACACCTAAATATAACAGCAGTATTTCTATCCCTTAAGATGGTTTCACTTGTCATTTTTTAGACCATGGCAAGGTGGAAACATATTGTTCAAACTCTCTAATGGTTTGACAATTGTATTTTTCTCAAGATTTATTCGAAGTTTGTAAAACTGACTACTAAATAGCATGAACTAACCTAATCTTACAATTTAACAAAACAAAGGTATTGCTTAAATTAAAGTGTTTAATCTTGAACCAGTAAGGACCGGTGCCTACTCCGTTGGGAAATAGAGTCATGAACAACAAAGAGGAAAGAAGTGTGGTCAGATAGAGTATCAACAAAACTAGATATGCATTCATATACAAATCAACGATTATATTTTATACAAAAATAATCCTTTATAGAATTGCAATGACCCGCATGAAACAATGGAATGATTATTACAAATTGTTTGCAATACATTAGGTGTTGTCACATACACACCAAACCCTAGTTATATTCACACCTACAAATGTGGTGAGAGGAACTATACAACTATGACTACACAATCCCTTGAATCACCGCAAACCATCATGGAGACATACCACTGCAAAGATGTGCATTTACAAACCCTTTCTACACTCTACATGATACATTCATTCATTTACAATTTAGGCTTGCATTGTTTGATGCCCTAAAACAACCTGCAAACTTAACCAAGCCTTAAAATCAGCTCAATGACCAACCATGTGTATGAACAACTAATTGGTTTTTATGATTCTTCATGCCATAGCATCCAGCAATTGCGGGAGCCTTGAGATGATGAAAAACATTAATGATGCAAAGAAACCCACCTGCACCCTATTCACAGCCATCAATTTTTTGGCATTCACATTTGAAATTGCATTAGAAACCATAATGAAAATGTTGAAATCCACATAGGAATTAATGATAAATTCTTCTTAGATATACATAATACTGTTGCATTAATGTTTCCTATCGGATCCAGCATGTAATGGCGTGGGAGAGCTGAAATTTTTGTTGCATATGGACTGCCAAGGGATGGCATAAAGAAAGCGAGGCACAAAAATCCAATGGCCACAATTAATGGGATACAAGTTGGCCTAGTCATTTTCTCCCCTTCAAATCATCACCTATAGATGTAAAAATGATTTCTAGTCACCTTCTAATTTGATTTGGTGGTCATAGAGCTCCATTGGATCAATTTTAGGGTTTTCATGTCGTTTTTGCCTTTATTATTGTAATCAACGTGCAAATCCAACACCTACAATGATTCAACCACCTACATTAGTTTTGTTGTGGCTATGACATTCATTTTCATCTGCATTGTGATTTAGAGCACAAAATTGGCTTTTGGAATCATGGCAGGTAGGTGTAGAGTCAAAAGAGTCATCAAATGGAACCCTAACTGCTTATCAACTTCCTCCATTGAAAATTACCTTGAGTGCCAAAACTAAGTAGAAGAATATTTGGGCAATGAAATGGCATCCCTATCAGATGTTAGTACTTTTTTGGTGTACTTGGAACTTTTCTAGCAACTACATGGCCTTTTTGGACTGCTCTAGCAAATTGGCGAGAAGCCAACAAAAAACAGGTGGGAATTTTGAATTGTTGGGGGTTGAGAGAAACTCATACCTTATGCCTTTGGTCAAGGTGTTGGGAGTTGGAGGTGGAGGGGAACTCATACCGTAGAGGTATGTAGAATGGAGGATGTCTGAAGGTCCAACTCCAATGAGAACGTAAACTATTGGGGATCGGTGTTCAGGGATGATTGGGAGAGTGTTCTTAGGGAGGAGAAAGTTTAATGAACTGACTAATATAAGGAAAAAGTGGATTGAAGGCAAGGTGGCATGATGGGAGAGGAAAGTCTGAAGTTTTGACAAAGAACAAAGGGAAGCAAAGGTGAGTGGAAAGGTATGCCTGGCATGAAACTTCAACAACTCGACAATTTGCACAAACTTAGACATTGTTGATTTTAGCCAACAACCTAAACTTTTAATCACTTTTTGGAAATTTGACAACTAATGTTGTACCCAAACCATTTTTTTTTTTTTTTGCTTCATTAAGGCATTTTGCTTAAAATTGTTTAAACCTTGCTAGAATGATGTCAGAATACAGTTTTTGGGCAAGTCAAGTATGGACTTTGGTTAGTGTCATGTCAATCGTCAGCAGCAATTGGTCAATACTTGGAGGTCAGAACCTAAACCTGGGACTCAAAGCAAGACATGTGATGATGGAGAAGTGCTTCACGACAGAGTTATACTCCTACAAGATCATTTCAGTGGTCAGAAAAGTATTTACGGAGGAAGAAACAGATGAAGATTTGGTCAGTACCTGGAGGTCAGAACCTGAACCTGGGACTCAAAGCAAGATATGTGATGATGGAGAAGTGCTTCACGATAGAGTTATACTCCTACAAGGTCGTTTCAGTGGTCAGAAAAGTATTTACGGAGGACGAAACAAATGAAGATTTCAAGCAGAAAGTAAATTTGTGCCCCTATAGCCCAAGGGCGCCCTTCTTTTTGAAGGCTCAGATTTAGTTGCATGTGCTTGCAAATATGTTTAATCTCTTCAGAATTAGTCTGGCTTTCCGACGAGCTATTAAGCGAGGTCATCTGAAGTGTAGAACTTCGGCAATTGACGTCAGAAGCTGAAGATGCGAGGAGGTTGTAAGTCACAGAGGACTGTCAAGTTGCAGTTTTTGTGCCCCTGTAGCCCAGGGGCACCCTTGAATTTGAACCCTCAGATGATTAAATTTGCAGATGTTGTCTTCCTGAGATCTTTTCTAATCTAGTCTAGCTCCGTAACGCACCAGTTCGCAAGATGATTCGACATACTGAGTAATCGTGGCAGAGATTCTACCAAGCACATAAAAAAAAGGGTGGAAAAATGTAGAGATACACACCTGTACCTCTGTAGGCCAGGGGCGCCCAGCCTTTAGGCCTGCCAAATGGGGTTTTTAGCAATTGTAGTCTTCACGAGACTTGTGCGCAATTACTCCAGCTATCCAACGAGTCTAGCCATCAGCGTCCGGGATTTGGCAAACGCCCGTACGTGAGGGGTCAGTGTAGAGTGTTGAAGAAATCAGACAGTTGGAAAAATGACCAAGTATGGAAAATGACGTCCCCTTGGAAAAGGCGCCCTTCTTGTTGAGGTCTTAGAAGCAGTTTTCTTGATTCGTCACCTCCAAAGACATCTCTTGTAAGTTGTTCTAGCTACGCAGAGAGATTGTCAGTGTGCGAATCAGAGCACTCCAGCTCCCTGTGTCAGGGGTCAAAGTATGGTGTTCAGATGAAAGTTACACTTTTGTCAAATTAGTGATTGTGCCTTCATAGGCTAGGGGCGCCCTTGCTTTTGGGGTTCCTAATGCAGCTTTCAGTTGCCTTACATACAGTCGTTGGTTGTGGAATTCTTCCAATCACGCAATGAACCTATCATCCAGTCAGCAAGGTTCATCGTTTACCAATAGCGGCAGTTTGAAACATCAGATGGCAAAACAGAGAAATGGCAAAGTTTGGAGACCTTGCATCAATTTAATCAAAGGCGTCTAATTTTTTGAGGTGTCAAACATTGATTTTAGCAATTGCAGCTCCCAACAGACATTTCATCCTTGCTCTGCAGGCTTCGCGGTGGATATCTCGGTTCAGTCACAACCTCATTCAGTCATCCGGAAATCAGTGTTGAACATAGCCAACTGTAACTTTCAGTCAGCTATAAAGTAGGAAGTTAGCAAAAAATCTCATAACTTTTACAAATGGACGCTTGGAGAGTTAATTTTTAACTTTTTGGAATCCAGATGCTGAGATTGTTGCTAATTTACCAAAAATAATATTAGATTCGACTTTTTGCATGCAAACATTAAAATGGGCGATTTTCTTCAATAATTTATTATTGGCGCCCTTTTAAATATTAAATTGTGAAATCGCATGTGAGAAAGGATTGAATATTTTATTATTATTTTGTAATCCGAGACTCCGAGTCAGTATCGGTCCAACTGGAGGGGGTCCAATCAGAATCTTTCTTTTGTTAGTCAAGGTTTAAAGCTAAGAGTGGCGCCATTATGCAACAATTTTCTCTATTTATTCATGGCGTCCATCATTTCTCATTCATCCAACTTAGCAAAGGCGAATTTCCTTCAGAGTTGGGCGAATTTTCATCAGCAATCAGTGGCGAAGACATCAAAATTATTCTTTTGTAGGTACAAGTCTAGATTTATCAACGAATTTCAAGGCAGAGTGGCGATTTTGGCAGAAGAAAACATCAAAAAACATCTTTCTTCTTCTCAATTTCTTCCATTTTCTCGTCTTAAATTCATTCACATGTTCGAGAAACAGGCAAATTTTGGCAAAACAAATCATCTGGGTCGATTCAGAATAGCTTCCTCGAGAAAACCCATGTGCCAGAATTTTTCAGGAAAATTTGTTCCAGAGCATCAATTCTCGAAGCTCTGATTTTCTTAACTGAAAATTCCTTGCATGGTCGAGTAGAAGTCAAATTTTCGCATTTCTAACATTTTGGGTTATCTTAGAATCTTTTTTTGGACAAAACCCATATCTCAGAATTTTTTATGAAAATTGCCCTCCAATAGGCTATTTTTAGCCTCAGTAGGCTATTTTTAGCTTTCTACAAAAGTTGTCAAAATATAGCCGTGTTCATAGTCAACAGGCAAATTTTTCGGAATGCAGTTCACGCAAACTGAATTCAAGACCAAATTGGTCTTAATTCATGACTTCATTAGAAAAGCTGACACCGATTTGTATCAAGTGCATTCGGAGGGTTGACAAGCGTAGTCACTCAAGTCCATATGGTTGCATGCCTCGTATAGTTGATTGTCTTCAAAGGCCGGTTTAGAGGGTTGATACCATTGGAATTTTGCGTGTGCAGCAAGTTCGTTTGCATTTCTCACAACTAGAGTGTTCACGGTCAAACTTCGCAATTTCGTCATGCAACACTCTTCCATAGAGAAAATTGTGAAAAACGTGAGAAGAGTCAGAAGCATAAAGTTGTAAAAGAAACAGTGGCCATCACTTCGCAGTTTAAGTGTGTGGTGATTTCCAGGATTGCTTGAGTTGCTAACAAGCAGTGAATTGGTAGTTAGAACATGTGATGCCCTAGATGGTGACGCAGTCAACAACCTCGTGGAGGAGTTAGTTGCTCGAGATCACGGCCAATAGACTCCAGGTTCCATCTTTCAGGATAGACATCAGACACAGCAATTAACTCAATGCTTCTTTTCGAGTTAACTCATTGTTCCACATCTCATGCATGTCTGTCTTGGAATCATCTTTGTACAATTGGAGTTTCCATTTAGGGTTTTCATTAACTGATGGTAGTTTTCCCAGTTAACTTGCTTTCAATAAGGACGTGCATGCTTGCACATGTCCGTTTAGATTAGATGTTTCGGTTAACTAATGGTAGCTTTCCAATTAACTGTATAGTTTGCTTTATTAGGGTTTAGCAATAAATCTTGCATGCATTGCAAGACTGTAGTTGACTCAAGGTGATTTTAGGGTTCCCTGCACCTTTTGATGTCTATAAATAAGAGTTTTTGCTCATTTGTACATGACTTTTGCACGAGAGAGTAATATATGTTGTGCCCACCTTACCTATAATATTGCTTATTCTGTATTTGTTTACGAGTATTTATTATGATGATGAATTGTTATGCCACTCGGGTTTCATGCAATTATTATGGTGAATGCTTATCTTAGTTAGATATAGTAGCTACTTCGATCGTAAATTGTATGCGTGTTTCGTCTATGCAATTTACTGTCCTAGTTGGCTATCCTTTGTGTTGTGTTTCTAATAAGCCTATTCAGATTGAGCAAATAGTTGTGCCCACCTTGCCTTCACGTTGAGAATCTGTACTTAAAGCTTATCGTATGATGTGTGTGATAATAAACTTATTCAAACAAGCAAATAGTTGTGCCCACCTTGCCTTCACGTTGTGAATCTGTACCCGGTTTATCGTGTAAGATCATTCTTGCTCCGTTTCCTCATGCTCTGATTTCTTGAGGAGATTGGATAGTTTAAGCTAATTAGTTTTGAGTTGTAGTTAAAGACTTACGAAACCAAAAAATCCTTAGTTGCAACGCTCGAAGTTTCTCGCAAACCTTGTGCCGCTTTCAGCTGAGACAAAAAGATAGGAATTAGTTTAGTTTACTTTTTCAAGCATTTTGTCCGCACAACGAGGGAGCTTCCCCTCCTAATTTGAAGAGCACTCATCACGTAGTGTGCATAGTTGTCCGTACCGACTTGCACTCTAGAGGTGTTAGTTGTTACGCCAACAACTACAACACATTAGAGGCATGTGGGGAACAACAAAATATGTCATGTCCCCAAACTTGCAAAGATGAATATGCAAGACAGCGAAGGGGGTGGAAAAAGGAGGGAATAAGACAAAATACAGATAGGAGGAAGTCAGAATAAGACAGAACTTTATTTATTAAGATATGCAGCGATTACTATGACCAAGGGGACAGCAGTTATAATGAGCAGAAAATGAGTATTAATATGTGCAGTGATCACAATTAAAGAACAGTAATATTAATAGGAAGGCAGCAATTCGTGACAGGAAATTGTAATCAAACGACAAAGCATTGGAATTTATAGGGGAGGATATTGGAGGATAATTATCAGATGTAGAGGAGAAAGAAATAGAATCAGATTCACACGCAGATAAATAAGTCAAGAATAAATATATTAAAGGGATATCATCGAAGGATAGTAAAAAAACCTGCATTTAGATAGCAAGGGCAATAAAGTATGGAGGTGTAATGTGGAGATCTCCAGATAAAATATGCAGACCAAAGAGATATATGCAGACCTGACAGAGATATGAATCAACATATGAAGATCATAATAAGGGAAGTAAGATTAATGTAATTACATATTTATACATATAAATATATATATGAACGAATATAATTGCATATCAATTAGAAATATATATATATATATATATATATATGATCATGCAATAATGATGCTTGCAGTAATTATTGAGCCTTATAAGTAAGTATGATGCTTTAATATAAGTATGGAAAATAGATTCTTATTTATTTGATTCACACTAACAATATCTTCTGAGTGTTAAGAACAGATGGGTCGATTAAGGAGAAGAAACATTCAAATCAGGACCAAAAGAAAATCAGTCCAGTTCATCACCACAGATTGCTATTTTCTGCAAATGATTGTTTACATGTGTATGCATATTGCCTATATGTTAATAAGAATGTTTAATGATTGATTTCTTGTGATAGAATATATGATTCCATATGCATTAATACCTGTTACTTTAGACATGGATTTATATATATGTATATTGCTCTTCATGTATGTTTAGGAAGATGTAATGTTTATAGATATGATAGTGCATTAATATCAATAAATAATAATACAGTTGAGTGTCTGAATCTGCCTGAAAGCCCCGCTTGGGGGAAGGGGCCTGAGAGAGCAGTACAAGTTCCACTTATAGCTGCCCAATCCGAAGGAAAGGATGGGCCATGGAGGAGTGGAAGGGCCAAGACCGCTCAAGAACTCCACCCCTTCCCACAAGTGGGCAAGTGTTTTCCGGGGTTGGGGCATGGTTGGGGAAAGCAGGTACAAGTTGCCAACAGGGAGAGTTGTGGTATACAACCTCTTAGGTTGGTATATGGCTTCGGACTGACCTGCCATGTCACTCCTCCTAGTTCACAATAGGTTGCATCATTGATAATCTATAAATGTGTTGCCATGGACTAGTGCTAACCAATGTATACATATGCATGTGTGAATGTCGTTCATGGTTTTGAGTGCAGGTTTGTAGAGACCAGATTAGAATCATCAAGGAGCTATTCATTGATAAAGTGGAAACCCTAACCCTAGCTTGTGGAATTTGTGATCTATTGGCGAATTCTAGGGCAAATCAGGACAGGGGACATTACAAAAGACCACAATTAAGCGAATTTAACAACTCAAGACCCACACAAAATTTCTCAAATCAATTATAAGTATTGGTTTAGAAATAGGGTTATGCACACAAAAGGGAAGGGAATCAAGCAAAAATTGATACTGCAAGGTTAAGTCCCAACAAAATAGTTCAAACTATGTGGATCACTTTGTTGTGGCAAAGACCTTGGCACATTTGCAAAAGTATGTGTTTTGGCCAAACATGCAAAATGATATTGCAAAGTTCATAAGGGTTTGCATTTTGTTGAATAACAAGCCTAGTAATAAAATTTGAGATCATATACACTGTCATTGGTTCTTCTAGACCATAGGAAAGCATTTCTGTGGATTTTGTAAGAGGGTTTTTTTAACAAATAAAAGGTACAAATATTTGTTTGTTGTTGTAATTTGGTTCAGCAAAATATGTGCTTTCATTCAATGCAAGAAAACTCTAAAAGGAAATGATATAGTTGATGTATTTTTCACTTATGTTTGGTTTAACTTTACTTTAGACTCTAGAGCGCCTACTATCATTTCAAGATATAATCAGCATAGTTGAGCAAAAAAGTTCCAAGATGGGGACAAGGTATGGCTTTACAAAAACAAAGGAGGACTGCAAGGTAAAACTAAGAACTGAAAACCACTAAGTATGGCCCATCTAAATTATCAAACAAGTGGGTAATAATATGTTTATAATACACCTACTTTCATACATGAAGATCTATTCATGAAGATAGATGTTTCTGTTTCTAGAAAAAAAAATGTTATCTTATGTTTTATTTAGCATTTTTGTCTTTAGTTTTTGTGAAGCCCAAAAGATTATCTTAGTCTATAAAAGAGATCTTGGGCACATAACTTAGCAGAAGCAAAAAATAAATAAAAAATTCAAAAGAAAATCATTTGAGTGTCATTCAATTTCAGTTTAATAAATGAAAAGCTTTTTAAGTGTTTGTTGTTCATAGTTTCAGCAATGTGTGTTTGCAGGTTATATCATACTCAAGTCTATTGTTTTGATTGAAGATTCAGTTTTTAGTTAGGATATTTTTCTGAGTCCAAAATCTACTTACCATGGTCTGAAATTCAACATGTTATTAGAGCACAGTAATTGAAAACTTTGAAGTTCATGATGAAATATGCTAGCAGTGAGAAGGAGTTGATGGAAGATTTCAATGCTCTTATTTAAATGATTTAAGTAAACTAGACCTATGTAAGGTTGTAGGGTGTGATGCTTGAATTGTTCTAGTGATTAGAGTGTCGATTGCACCTATGATAGGATGCTGATCTAATTTAGTTTCAGCTGATTTGCTTAGTTTCAGCATGTTCCAGCAGCTGCAAACATGAACTACTCTTGGTCTCAAAGAGTGTGACCACCTAGAGAGCACTTAGGGGATCTCATTGTGTTGTGGTTCAGCTACTGTTTGGGATGAGAGAGCCAGTGTTAATTTTCTAGAGCTTACTCCTACGGCACATCAGTTTGGTTCTCTCGAGGGGCATTCTTTTGAGGAGTTGATCGAGACTATGTAGTATTTGATTACACTTATTACAAGAGGTTTTTAGGAGGTCTCTTGTGTTGGTACCCCGCAGGACAGTGTTGTGAGCAGATGGTGTTACAGATCTCTTAGGTTGACTTGGGACTCTGGGATCATTGTTGGACTTAGTGTGGATCAGATTGTTGGTTGCAGGGTTGTTGTGGCATTGCTTGAGGACAAGCAATCTTTGGGAAGGGCGGACTGTAATGTCCCCATTTTCAATGTCCTGCTTTGGACTAGTCTATTTTTAACACACTTACTATTTTTAGTAAGTACTATGTTTAGTAACTGATTCGGGCAATAGTGCAGTGTAGGGTTTCTTGTTTGGGCAGTGTGTGGTAGTTGTCCGATGAGCGTTAATGTTTTGGCCAGTCTGATATTTGGTGAGTACTTACTATTTTTAGCAGTTGTTATTTATAGTAAGTCTTTCGAGAAACTGGTCTCAGACCCATAGTGTCCTCAGCAGTGTTATTTCTATGGTGGCATTGGAGAGCCTAAGGTTGGATTACTTAATATTTGCTTTAAATTAGTCACTGAAGTTATTTTAATAAAATAACTTTATAATTTAAGTAAGAGGGGTAGGTGGTCATCGAAAAGTACCTTGGTGCCTAATGAGATAACGTTGTTTTAGAAGGTTGAATAAGGCAAAATAGTTTCCTTTCGAGCAGGACGCCCCTTTGAGGAATATTTGATAATGTTTTAAAAATATAAAGCAAATGGAGAAGGGGGTTGCTTTTGGAGTGAAAAGCATTTTCAAACTTGAGTTGCCCTAATTTCTCATTGACTCTTTATAATCTCATTTTGAGTCTCATTTGTACATGGTCTAAGTTGGTTGCATAACAAGATGCTGATGGATTTTCTCCAAAGGTCTACAATTTGGTGTTGAGGATGAAAACCCTCTTCATTCAAGAGCTGGTTTCGGTGGTGAGAGATCCACCCTAGTCAATTGGGTGTGATTCCACTCAGGGGTCACTTTGGTGCTTCACAGATATTCAACTATTATTAAAATAATTATAATAGATAATATTATAATAATACAATTATCTAATAAATAGAACAATTAGTATCATTAATTGAAAATATCATAATATTAGAAAGTCACAAGAAATTAATATTAGTAAATAATGACAATTAATATCAGTTATTGAAAATATCTTAATAAGAAACTATGCCTTATTAAATAATAAATGAATCTAAAAAAATAATAAAAAGGATCTAAAGGTATCGGCTAAAGTATAGACTGAATAAAGAAGCAGCAATTCTTATAGCATCACGATTAGAAGAGGCGGCAATTCATTATGGTAAACAAACAAATCCCAAAGGCAGTGACTAGGCAAAGAGACACGTCCCAGTCAAAGGGTGCAGGGAAGACCATGACTCTTCACAGATCGGGGGTATAAAGGGAGACAGTTTCAAAGGAGAGAAGCATCGATTGGGAAAAGTAAGAACAAGACAAAAAGCAGCCAGCAAGGATAATCTGCCAGTAATCTGTCAGTACCAATTAGATTATGATTTAAGAAATATAGAATTAATTTATTAATAAGTTAAGCTTATTTCAGAAATATAGAATTAGTGTATTAATTAGTTAAACTTATTTCAGAATTATAAATGAATATATATATTAATTAGTTTAAGCTTATTTCAGAAGTATAAATAAATATATATTGATTAGCTTAAGCTTATTTCCAGAATAATAAATTAATATATATTATGGCAGAATATTGATGAAGGATTGTAATATATTATTTAGGATGATTCATGCATAATACCTTGATAGCTCACTGTATATTACTAATGTGATTATTGCAAATATGGATTCAATTAATTTATAAGGGGGCCCAATCATGAGGACATGAAGGGGGATGGAACGATGTGGGTATTAGACTCCTTACTAAATGAACCACCCCATATGGATGGCATGCACCGCATGGGGCTACCTCATATGGATGGCATGTGCCACATGAGTTCAAGGAGGCTAAGACACTCCTTCAAACTCCCCCTCTTCCATGATCCCCCATGATTGAGCACACCCCAAGGGTCAATTAAGGAGCCCAATTATGAGGAAATGAAAGGATGGAACAATAAGGCTATTAGACTCCTTGCTAAATGGACCACCCCATATGGATGGCATGCGCCACATGAGTGCAAGGAGGCTAAGACTCTTCTTCAAACTCCCTCCTCTTCCCTAATTTCCCCATGATTGAGAATACTCAAGATGGAGAAACAATTAGACTAATGAAATTACGTTAGAATTATTAATGCTAAATTATGACATCCTATGTGTTGAGTGATTGTTGTAATTGGTTTCTAACTTGTCTGCAGGGATTAGATCGAGTCAAGGTACTCTCTAGATCCAGTATCAGCCTGGAAATTGATAATTTAGAGTAAGAACAGCATAATCCCAAATAGGGTCATTATAGAGGACAATAAAAAATAAATGCCCCACTCCCAAGATTGATGTGTTGATGTTGACAGCGTCGGGCCTCACTTCCAGCCACGACTTTCAAGCAATAAAATTAAATATAGCCTTATCGGCTATTTATTTTATTGGAGACATCCATTGGTGAAGAGGCACATCACATGGAATAATAAATAATATTTATTGTTTGTTTGTTTGTTAAAATCAAGTTTATATGAGGCCGACCTCATTATGTTCGCCACCCTTCTTGAGTCACATCTCTTCATGGTAGAAGGCCGACATGATATCTAGAAGCAACGCAATGGTTAGAAGACTTCTCCTTCGATTTGTATATAAGGAGACTCAAGGTTTTCATTCATTATCATTTTATATACATTCATAGTTCGATATCATAGGTGTGCGAGTTTATTCAAGTGCAGATCGAAGTATTCAAGAAGGCTGAATTCATTATCAAAGAAGAGCGATATTGTTATCTGAGATTGCATCAAGTTTGGTGCTGTTATTTGGCCTTGTGATTGGCCTCATTGTAAAGAGAATTGTTGATTCTTATTCAATATATAAGTGATATATTGTTGCTGGGTTTTTCTCCCTCAAGTTGGAGGGTTTTCCTAGGGTATATGTTGTGTCTACTTGTTTGAAATTGAATTAAAATCTGCTTATTTAATTTCTGATCTTAAATCTAACAATGAGCTCATTGAATGAGTTGCATAGGTCAATTTATTTCTCAAAGATTGATTTGCTATTAGGCTACCATCATATCCGTGTCCATGAGAAGGATGTGCACAAAACAACTTTCAAATATCATTATGGGCACTTTGAGTTTCTAGTCATGCCATTTAGTTTGACTAATGCACTAGACAATTCCCAATCCACAATAAATCATGTATTTAGTAGTCAATTGAGAAATTTGTTTTAGTAATTTTTTATGATAATGTGATATATAGCAAGACATGGGAAGATCATCGAAGGCGTCTAGATATAATCCTTGACATAACAGAGCAACAAGCTCTATTAGCAAAAGGATCTAAGTGTGAGTTTGGAGCCACAGAGATTTTATATTTAGGCCATGTCATTAGTGGTCAAGGTGTGCAAGTGGATCAACCCAAGATTCAAGCCATTATGGATTGGTCACCTCCTACACACTAACACAATTGAGAGGATTCTTTGGTCTATACAACTATCATAGAAGGTTCAAAGGAATTTCCACTGGTAGCAACACCCTTGATCAACATGATGAAGAAAGGAGCTTTTGTATGGATGGATACAACTCGAAAAGATTTTAAGAAGCTTAAGGAGTTAGTTAGCTCATGATCTATACTTTCCATACAAAGCTTCTCACAACCCTTTGTTGTAAAATGTGATGCTTCAAAAGAGCGAGTTGGAGTTATTCTAATGCAAAAGGAGCATCACATAGCATTTGAGAGCAAAAAGTTGAAAGATTTGGAAAAGGGATTTTCTATTTATGATAAGATGCTTACCATTATGCATGCTTTGGCAAGGTTACAATAGTATTTGGTTTGTGGTAAAGCAAGGTTAAGGCAGTATTTGGTTTGTGGTAGATTTGTGGTTAAAACAAACCACAACAACGTGAAGCTCTTCCTAGGTCAATGAGACCTAAATGACAAGCAGTAAAACTAGGTAAATAAGCTCCAAGCTTATGATTTTGATATTGACTGCAATAATCCTATTGGAAAGACATGAAAGTTGTGCACTTGTTGATGTATCAAAGTACATCATTCTTAAGGCCCTTTGAAGATAACCTTTCCCTAATCTGTTTGTATGTCTTGTAAAATTCAAGGGGGCTAGCCATGGGTGCTTCATATAATGCTTTCAGAATGCTCTCTTTCATCTTAGATTCAGGTACTGAAAAGATTATTTCCTCATAGAAAACGAGACCATCTACTATCACATACCTATCATATTTCATGCTTCCCTCTAAGTTAGTGGCAAACATGTTCTTAGCATATTCGACCATGATAAAAACCTCCAAATCATTAGAATTGGTAGAAATAGAATAGAGAGTAGGCATTCTAAAAAGGGCACCAACAACTATATTATCTTTTTACCCCTCATATATGATGCAGTCATGGCCAGAGGGTCCAATAAAGGATTATCCAACCATGTAGCCAAATGAGAACACACAACTAAATTGATGAAACAAGAAAACATAAAAAAAATCTCTATTCATTCACAGTCACAATAGAATTACAATCTACCACAACGGGCTTCCAACACATTAGGTCTCAGTCATTTGACTACAAATAGGCAAATTACTAAATTTGAAAGATATTGCAATGCAATACCATGCCAAGCTATCTTCTACTTTCTTCATTGAAGTCTAATGATCTTCTAATATGTTTATGTATAAATTTTATTCCTTAAGAATGATCTTTGTTGGATGCAAGTTGGTGCAAAGCTCAACGCCTCATGAAAAGTGTAGTTGGCCAAATGTGTAAATGAATCTTCTGAAATGAACATGGTGATGAAGGATCAATGCATCTTGATGCGGTTCACACCGCAAGCTCTCCAAGGCCCAATATGCCTGAGAATGTGTTCCTTTGTTGCCAGATCTTTGAGAAGTCGTCTGAGCCATGACAATGAAATTGAGTGTTAGTTGGTAATGCTTGATCGTAGGTTAGAGACCTAATTATGCCTTTGTAGTGATCCAAATCTCTTTAGAATTGAATGCGACATTGAAGGATCAATGTAGAACATATACTTCCAACTTTGAGATGATATGTGCAGCTCCAATGAAATACAGTAGGATTTGCGGTGACTTGAAATAATTTGAATGTGAATGAAAACCTGCAAACAAACAAACAAAATAAAACAAAATATTTTTGGGTGATGCAAGATTTCTCTTACACCCTGGGACCATGGACTTCATCACAAGACTTTCAAAGGTAAATGGTAGGGATTGTATTTCTGTGGTTATGGATAGATTAACTAAGTATACACATTTCTTTGCCATTCCTACAAAGTTCAAAGCACACCAATTAGCTGACTTATTTTTCAACTAAGCGCTTAGGTTACATGATTTGCCTAAGAATAGTGTTAGTGATAGGGATAGTTGATTCCTCAACTCCTTTTGGTAGGAATTATTTTATTTGATTGGTTCCAAACTCACTCCTAGAACCAGCTATTACCCACAAATTGATGGTTAAAAAAAGATATTGAATAAGTGATTTCAAGATACCTGAGAAATTATTTCACAAATCAGCAAGCAATATGAGTCAAGTGGTTGCACCTTGGAGACCATTGCTACAACACCACCCATCACATGTCCTTCAATGTAATTCCATTTTGTGGCATTGTATGGATATGATGCACTGACTTACACAAATTTGGCATTCATTGACAGCAGGGTGCCAACAACTAGTGACTTGGTGGAGCATAGCCAAGACATTTTGAAGTCACTTAATGATCATTTGCACTAGACCAAAACCCAACAGAACCTATACACAAGCCGACACCATACCAAGAGATCATTTGAGGTTGGAGATATGATTTTTGTAGCTATAGCCTTATAAGCAAACCTTCATTAAGTGAGGAGAGGCTGCAAAGTTCAAACCCCACTTCTATGGAGCATACAGAGTTTTAAGGAGAGTAGGTGAAGTGGCCTATGAACTGGAGTTGCCAACAGGCAATTGGATTCACAATGTTTTCCACATATATTGCCTCAAAAAGGCACTAGGCTAGCATATTGCACAACCAGTTGATCTACCACCCCCAGATGATGAGGGGCAAGTTATATTGGTGTCAGATGCCATTATTTACATGCATGAGAAGAAACTAAGGGATAGGATTGTCAGAGTACTTGGTCCATTGGAAGGGCCTACTGCAAAGGATGCTACTTAGGAGGGGCCAGAAATATTTGAACATCTAGCTCTACATTGCTTGCGGGCAAGCAATCCTATGAAGGGCATACTTGTAATGCCCTCTTTCCATTAATTCATCCTGCAGCATCCCATAAGCCCACTCCTTTATTTTTCCTGATGGGCTGGAGAAAAATTCTCTTTAAAGAGGGGGTTATGGTTTGGGAAAATTGACAATAACAAATAAATATTATTTAATGGCATTTTCTATTTAATTTTGTCAATTTCTAACAGTGCATTATGGGAGTTACAAATTGACTTTTCAAGGAGGGCAGCTTTGCTGTCAAAGTGGGGGTGCTAAGTTATGGTGGCATTTTGACTCGAATAGCATTTGCTATTCTGGAAATGCAGTCAGTTTATGGGAGCTGAGCTATGGGACTTCCTTTGTGCTATAAAACGAAGCATTTGACCATTAGAAGTCTCTCCCTTTCTTGCTGTTATTTTTTTGCATTAGAGTTCTGTAGCTGATTTGAGGACAAAATCCCTCAAATCTCAAAACCAGAGGATGAAACCTCTTTTGTTCCCTTTAGCAATCTCATCCAGGGGCTGCAACTATGCTGAAGATTAATGATATCAAGTTTCCATAATCCATATTGCTGTACAGTATTGTTTCTGGATTCAATTGATGATATCTATGCTGAAAATATTATTTTTCTTCATTTTTGGCAAGTGTTTGGTCATCTGTCACAGCTGTATTCAGTACACATTGAATCAGTTTGGAGAACTTTTTGCAGATCATCAAATGTTGCAGGGTTCAATGCAGTAGCATGCTGTTACCTGTCTGTGTAATCGAGTTCTATGACGGCATAATAAAGTACAGTATTTTAATGTAGTGTGTTGTTTATAAGTGTGGGTGTAGTAAGTTAGTTATACAATTTTTGTAGATGTTATCATAGATGAGATCACAAATTTTCTTTCCACTCAACAGGCCCCCGACTTTCATTAATGGATCTGTGTTTAATAATATATTCCGTGCTGCTCACCAAGGATGCCATCTTGTCTTTATTCTTGCATTCATATAGCAAAATGGACATCAAACTGTTGATGTTTATCATTTTGTTTGTGAATGTATTTGGTTGAAATAGAATTTGCCAGAGGAACAAGTTTTACCAGTTACTGTGCAAATGAATTGGGATCACGTGACAAATTTCAGCAGGTAAGTGCAATCAATTTAGCTGTGTTAATCTGAAAGGCTACCAAGATTCCTCACTCTCCCCTCTACTCCCTGAGAAAGTTTGATCTTGGTCACAACAAGCTGACAGGAGGCTTTCCACGTTTTTTTGCTGTTTTAAAGTTGCATGTGTGGAGGATGCCTTGATGACCTCCAAATGCCAAGGCATCCCCAATTTTAGGGAAAAGCATGCACATGTCCCAGTTTCATTTTTTTAAAAGAGGAACAGGAGGGGAAGATTCTGTCCTTGTCCCTAGTGTTGATGTTTTAGCAGCGACGGTTCCAATGATCTCCTTATATGAAATAAATTAAATTGTAGCTTACAGCTATTTAATTTATTAAGACTCAAGAGGCACGATTTTTGTAAAGACATCTCTATTTGTTAAGCAAACACATTACAATGAAGAGGCACGATTATCTTCAAGGCCGACCTTGATTTGATTTAGGAGGAGGCGCGATTTTCAAAGAGGCCGACCTCTTTAGTGGAGACGTGATCTCTCAAGGAGGCCGACATGATTTTTGAAGAGACACATCTCTTCCTTCCATTGTGTATATATGCTCGATTGGATCTCATTGTTCATCATTCATTCATACATTCATATTTTGTAAGTGCAAGTTCTTCTTGAAGGCAGATCGACTTGAGTTAGAGGCTGAGTTTTTCATCTGTAGATTGCAGCTTATTGTTTCTGTAGTTGCATCAGATTGTGGTGCATATTATAGGCCTTCATATCGGCCTCTATTGTAAAGGAGACTCTATTGGTGATTCAATATATAAGTGATATATTGTTGCTGGGTTTTTCTCCCTCAAGTGGAGGGTTTTCCCAGGGTATCTGCTGTGTTATTGTGTCTGATTTGAATTAATTTTCTGTGCATTAAATCTGATTATAAAACTAACACCTAGAATGTGCCAGACATCTGAGACAAATGTCTAGGTCGTCGGGGCATGTCTCCACTGAACACTGGGCTAAAGTAATATTGTCTAATCAGCATTAGGATAGCTGGAACTGTATGAATATATCTCGTTTTATGTGAAATTCATAAGGGGGAGCATAAGGGCTTTCTTAAGATGTGTACAACATGCAAATCAACAGTTGAAAATATGAAAGGAAATTAAACATTAATTATGCTGTAGCAACAAGAGTAATCTAGGCTTGAAGGCATGATCCTTCCCTGCATTTGAAAAATCAAGAGAACTAAAGGCATGCATACATTCAGAAAGAGAAATCACATCAATACAGTCCATTTGTTTTCTAAAAGTTCATCAGAATCGTACAATTCCAAACTTGCTACAATCATATACTTTAAGCACTCAAATTATGACCAACAACTTTTACATTCATACTTGGCTAAATTTCTTTTGTTTGCAACTCATTTTTAAGGTTTACAAGCGTAGGCTTGTTATTAAACATGAATTGGCAATGCCCGAATCAAGGAGGATGTAAACTTTCCAAGCCTTCAAAATTACTTGTGTAACCTGACTTTCAGACAAAGAATGACTGATGGAGTATTAGAGGAAATTTCCAAATGTTGCAAAGGAGAATATTAAATAGTCATTGTGTTCGGCACTTGTGCAGGAAATTGACAGCATATTCCAAGAAGCCACAGAAGATTTAGGCTTCCCAGTGTCATATGAGCACAAATTCAAGAGTGTTGATGAAAATGTACCCTGACAATCTATGTTATCTTTGAAGTAAAACGACTCTATGGTCCAATAAGCCATCATAGACAGGTGATTTCCCTTGACCAAGACTCCCGCAAATATTTATATTGTAGAGGTGCGAGTACGAGTACCATCCGGTAGGAGGATGGGGACACCATTAGAATACATGAATAAATGAATAAGGGTATGGCTATATTGTATATAAATGTAATCAACAAAAATACTAAGTTCAGCTATATTATATATAAATGTAGTCACCAAAAATTGTGGGTATGAAGACAGGGTCATGATCCCCATTCTTATACCCGATTTCCTGTTAACTATGATGTATGCCTATGTCTGTGTACAACTTTTTTTCCGCTAAGTCTAACTGATCTGTCAATTACCTTGGAGAAAACTGTCCTTCCATCAGATATTGCAATCTTTGTTAGATAGCAGTATTTCTGTTTTAGCTGAAAAGCCAGCCAGCTCTTCACATCCCCTTGGATACGGATCCATTGAAAGTCAACTCCTCTGCCACTGCACTAACACAAAGACCATTTTGTTGAGGGAAAATAAGGGCCGGGTTTTGAACCTAGATCAATGATTAAATAAGCCCCCCTCTTACTTCCAGACAACAGCCAGAGGAAAATGTGTAAGTATAACATAGAGAATATTCAAAATTGACAAGTCTCGTCAAGATATAGATTAATGATCTTCAATTCCATTCATTTGCATTTTACAAATACAGCTAGACTAACTGGCACAGTCCTCGTTTTTTTCTTCTATTGATGAAATGTTCTTGTGTTGTGCGTGCAATTTTTGACAACAGAATATGGCAAATGCTATCCAAAGAACAATCGACCATCCCCGTTACTCACAATCCAATTATAGATTGATCACACCACCATACATGCATATACACCCACAGCGAAAGGTATTATAAACGGCTAGTCTTCTGCTATCGACTGTATTCATGTACTGAAGAAAGTAAAAGTAATAGCTGGCAAATGTAACTTACCCCGTACAGATGGAGATTTGGAAAATTCCTGAAGGAAACACAAGTGAACTACAACTTGCAGATTGCAATGGAAGTGGGTATTACCTGATATTCAATATCCTTTTCTGTAAAAATGTAAACGGAATCGCCACTTCACAGAACGCAACAAGAACCCAACGCCTGAAGTTCATGACCACCATGACAAATAGATGGGTTAATCAGTCTTGGCAGTAGAAGAGTCCAAGTGAGTCAGCAACTTTCCTTTTGGCCCCTAAAGCTCTAAAGGCAAATGGGCCAGGCTCCATCCAGTGGGAAGAAAAGAACATTATAATTTTTGAATCAATAATAACCCAAGTTAACAAACAACTACAGTGTATGGTCAAATAGCGAATCTGAAAAAAGCTGTGTGTCTCCCGAAGCATCTGAATTAATTATTAAGTTCTTGGGTTGGTACATATGGTAGCTTATATTATTGGTCAAGGATTGAACAGCATACCATGCGATGGACCTGCAATCATTTTCGCTGATTGCCAGCTACCTGGGACTGGTACGTGAAGTTGAAGTTAAAAAATCTCCTTTTTAATGGCAAGAACGAAGGCGTTAATTGGTATTTTCATGTAAGTAATCCCTCAGGCGAAGAGGTTTAGCAATATGATGTTTTTTATAAATAAGTCAAAAAAAAAATTGTTTTTATTTACTTAAAAGAATGAATTTATTTTACTTTGAAATATTTAAAATTTATTTTATTTTATTTATATTGTCTATTGAAGAGCTATTTTTATTATAAATATAGAGTTTTATATTTTATTCTTTTAAAATTTTAGTATAATAAAATTTTGGAATAAAAATTGTAGTCGCGTTATTTTTTAAAAATTAAATAAATGTGAAATTATTTGGTATGTCTTATTCAATCAATTCAATAGTTTTTTATTTAAATTTTTATATCAATTAAATATATGTGGTATATTAAAGGTTTAGTTTAATTGGTTAAACATGACTGATAAAGGTAATGGTATGTTTTTATTGTGCCATCTATAAAGGTTTAAAATTTTTAAAAATGAAATAAATAATGGGACAAGTTTGAGAGTGTCCCAATAGCTTTGGGAAAAAGAATACTCCTTGGTCTTTGACTCTCAACCAAATTTGTATCAACTTAGATTTGTACTCCCATATCAGATTGCAAATTTTGACATAAAATTCTCCAACTACATATAGACACACTCTTTGGAAAAATGAATACATCTCAATTCTTGTCTATTAGTGGAAGATGTGTCAACTTAAACTTGCGCCCTCATATCAAATTGTGAAATGATATGATTTTGACCTAAAACTGACCAACAATCAATATGTATGTGTATATGTATGTGGTGTGACTTAATTTTATTTAAACTATATGTGTATGTGGTGTGGCTTATTTTTATTTTAAACTTTTATTTTCCTTTTTCATAGACATAATGATTATCATGACTAGAATTCAAAGAATATTTTGTATCATACAATCTTTTTTGTAATATACAACTATTTTGGTTTTTGTCTTTCAATTGTTGAATAAATAGCGATTGCAATAATAGACTTAATGTTTATCACACTATTTTTGTTATTCTTGTTTGCTTCTTGAGCCACTCGAATATGATTGATGGAGATATTTGATAACACCAAGAATAATTATAAATGGATGAGGTGTATCTAGTTGGATTGCACCAAGAACAACTATAAATGAATTGGGTGTAACTGATAGAGTGATTAGATTAATAGATTGGGTGTAAATAGATACCCTTTATCTTTGGCAACTTTGGCAAAATATATACCCCTTAGTCCTTGGCTCTCAACTAAAGAAATGTCAATAGATTGGGTGTAAATAGATACCCTTTATCTTTGGCAACTTTGGCAAAATGTATACCCCTTAGTCCTTGGCTCTCAACTAAAGAAATGTCAACTTATACTTGTGCTCTCATATTGGACTATAAAAACAATCTAGGTTTGACATAAACCCCCCCCCCCCCTCTCTCTCTCTCTCTCTCTCTCTCTCTCTCACACACACACACACACAGGCAAAATGGATACACCTCAATCCTTGTCTCTTAATCAAAGAGTTGTCAACTTATGCTTTTATCTCATATCAAATTGTTAAAACTATATGAGTTTGACATAAAACTATCCAACAATCAATATGTATGTATGTGGTACAACTTGATTTTTATGTAAAAGAAATTGTTCTTTTTTCATAGTACATAATGACTATCAAAACTTCAATTGAAGGACCTTTGATTAAAGGTCTTTCAATCAAAGGTCCTCATATATAATCTCACATATGTCACATAAAAACAATTTTAATATACATAATGTCAAATGAACTTTGATTGAAATTCCTTCACTTGAAGGTGTCTTAGTGGCACCTAACCTCTCGTCATCCCACAAGTTGGATTTTTTTTGGATAAAAATGTTGATTTAGGCCACATTTATCGGGAATAAACAAAGTCATCATGACACAAGATTTTACATGAACATATCCCTTGGAGTAAACTTTCAAAAAAGTATAGTTTTTCTATGTTTGTTTAATTATATATTTTTTATTATTTTCTAATCAACATAGGTTTTTACCAAATATAAAGACCTCTTCCAACACATGTAGAAAATAGTAAAAAATGAAAAAAATAAGAAAAATACTATTGCACTCTATATTAATGCCCTTTAAAAAAGGGGTACACACAAAAAAAATCATGCATTATGGGGAAATATGTGTCTAAGTCAAATCAATCTAAAAATATATATATAATAAATAAAATATACAATGAAAGAAATATAGCATTTTATATTGTGCTTCCTTTTAGTTTGTATTCCTACATTGCTCTTGCTTGCATGGTTTCTACCCTCTATAACCCTTTAGTATAATAATATATTTATGGGTTTTTACACCTGTTATTTAAAATATATATTATTTTTATGATATTCTGCCATGTTCATGTAGTTATATCTGTTGTGAGACTTTGTGCTCATACTTTGTGTATTTTCCTTTTCTTCATCAGTTTTAGCTAATTCACCTTAACTACTTTCTGGTAAAAATCGTGTACCCATTTTTTTTTATAATTCATCATATGAGGGAGCTACCCCCTATAAAGTAGAGTAAAGTTATCTAATTTTTGGAATATTTTCATCACTCATTGGGTGATTCACATTAGAAATATGTAATGAAAAATTTGTATACCAATAGATTTTTGGTGACTCTATTAAGGATCAAAAGACTGGCTAATTATTGTGATGGTCACCTTATGAACCCAAAGAAAATATTTGTATGAATAATCGTGGTTTTGCAGCATAACTTGGGTGTTTTCTTGTAGTTTGATGTTACTTGGTTGAATGGTGAAGTAGAAGATATAATAACTAATTTTTCATGTATTAGCCTTGAGAAATAAAAGAACTAACCTTCAATACCACCGAATAGAGAAAGTGATTAACAAAGAGGAAGATCTTGGATGAGAAACTTGACAACAAGCTCAAAGACTTGCTCATGGTCAAGAAGAAGGGGGATTGGTGATAAGTGATAGAGTAGTCCCCATTCCAAGGATTCCAAGAAGATACAAACAAAATAAAACACATCCAACACAACCTACTTGAAATAATCAACCTCAAGAAATACAATGGCTAGTAATAGCTAGGGAAATCAAAGATTATATTATTTGACTATCATCTCAAATTATTTGAATGTATAGCCATGTTCTTACAATACAATTTTGGATCAGTTTTATAACTAATCATTAATTGACTAGATATTGAATAAGAAGATATTATACCATATTTGAGGACACTTTCCTGGAGACACTATAAAGATAAAGCCAACAATATCATGAAATTGATGAAATATTGAATAAATAAGAAGATATTGGGACTAAAAATAGAAGACATGTACCTATGTGTTTGGAGAAGAGTATAGAAAAGTAGTGATTGTGGAAATGATAATTGTAATGCCACAAAGGAACCGCTATCAAAACCAACAATTTAGGCTATTTAGAATAATCATAAAAATAATAATCAATGATTTTTAAGGCTAGCTAACAAAAGATATACTAGAGGTGACTACATAAAAGGTATTCTTGATCCTACTTTTGAAAATTTACAAAAGGATAATTTTTTTATACCTCTTACCTCAACAAGAAAGAAATTAAAGTTTGTAAGTAGGCCTTCACCTACTAGAGTTGTTGTTGAATCACCCACTTATCAAGCATTATTTTTTTATGGAACTATTCTTCCCCTTTTTGTAAATCTTCAACCAACTATGGCGCATCAATGACATCCACCACTAGTCCCTTGGTGTGCCACTATTGGTCCCCTTACTCTAGATAGCCAATTGTATGATTTACCCCATAGTTCAAGAAAAATATTTCCTAATTTTAATGGAGACGGGAAAATTTCTCCCTGTGAGCATATAAATTCCTTATTTGTTGCATGTTCAATACTAGGAGTTCAACACAAAGATGTAGCAATAAGATTATTTGTTGATTCATTGATTGGGGCTATTCTAAAATGGTTTTATCATCTACATAATGGCTCTATAAACAATTAGGCTATAATGAGGACCAAATTTTAAAATAAATTCAAAAGTGCTAAGGATGAGCATAATTTGTTGGCTCAATTAAAAACATTAAAGAAGGAGATGTATGATCCTATGAGAGAGTTTGTAGCTAAATTTAAGAAGATTGTTAAAAAATATCCCATGACATGAAACCTAATCTAGAAAACCTTAAGTGTTTCTTCATCAATGCTAAAAATTGTAATGTTGGCTTCTATCTAAAAAGAGAAGGACTAACATATTTGGATGCAAGCCAAGACATGGCTATAACAATAGAAGATGATCTCTTAACAATAAGAAAATGGAAGAAGGAACTATAAACCAACAAAAATTTGGTGAGTACTTCCATTGACTCTATAATTCAAAGACTAGATAATGATGCAATTTATCTTAAAATACAAATGCCCAAAGGTTAGTAGCAACCTTTTTATCAAGATGTATCAAGGAAATTCTATAGACAACCAAATAATAATTTGATCATCAGGTTTGATCGGTCTTGCTCAAAGATTTGCCATAGAAGGGCCTTCTACTAGTGGAAGAGGCAACAATATGGTATTTAATTTTCATTTAACCATTGACCATGGTGGAATTTCTTGCCCAAAAATGAACGAGTTTATGCAAATGATAACCATGAAGGAAACACTTGAAGAAAGGCCCACTGTAGAAGAAAAGACTAATTATTTTGATGATTTTATGGTTAGATTCTTTAATATAAATTTGATTTAGAGAGGGGAGAGGATGTATATACTAAATTGAATGATTAATCATGTGTAGTTTTCACTAGAATCTCGTAACATCCCTCAGTCCTGATAATTTATGATTCTATGATGTTCCAATTATGTGATAACATTGAAAGTGGTCTATTTTAATGTTTTTGTGTATAAAGTGAGAGTATATTATCATGGTTAATTGATTAAAGGTGAATATATGATTATATTTTTCCTAATAATGGTACTAAAGTATGTGTTGGAAAATTATGATCTACAATGGGAACAAACATTGATGAAGAAGAACTAGGTCCTAGTGTTGAAGTATCTTGAAATAATCTAAGTGTGTAGGAAAAGGATAATTAATTAATACAAGAATAATTAATTTAATTTAAAAATAAATAAATAAATAACATATTGACTCATATTACATTATTTATTAATTTATTGTGGTAATTACATCGAAAGGCGTTCTATAGTGACATCAAGCTATCTATGTACATAAAAACTCCATGAGATTTAATTTAATGTTTTTAATGAAATGTAGGTGGCTAGAGCAATAGTTGGCATGAAGTGAGAGAGGATTAGGCTAGAAACAATACATACATAGGCTAGCAATGTAATGAAATCATGTCATAAGGTGAGACAATCATAACATAGCAAAAGAGTAGTGACTTCATTCACTGTAAAGAAAATTATCCCAAAGATGTTACAATAATGTTAAAATAAAATTGATATAATTAGACAACCAACCAGCTTCTATTTGTGTGCCTACCTCTATCTCTTTCAATTCCTTCTACATGAACACCATTGCTAAATGCATAGATTTTATCAATCTCTCCTCTTCGCCCATGGATTCCAGACCTGGTAATGTCTGCTAAAATTAGATATTGAATTTAGAGTTGTATTACAGAGTTTCCTTTCACAACTACAAGTCTTAACTTGTATAAACTAGATTTTAAAATTAGAATTGTATTGCAGAGTTTCTTTTTCGGATTGGGTGTCAAAGTAATTATGGGAGAAAGCACAACTTCCATGGGTGGTTGAGAAGAAGTTGAATTTAATTCTAAGGAAACCTT
>VDFB02362782.1:0-24448 GCA_007258455.2 Sequoia sempervirens | reverse complement strand
TTGGTCTTATGAGAGAGTAATAGATTTTTCACCACCATTTAATGGTAAAGGTAGAAAATCGTAGGAGATTGAATTTTGTGTTGCAAAGGGTGCACCTCAAGCTCAAAACCCCATACATTAGCCCTCGAAGGAGGGGACTAAGGATCCTTGAAAGAACCTAGATTTGGCAAAGCAAGGCAAAGCAACATTTCCCAACAACTAATAGAGTTTTCACCACCCATTCAAAGGTCAAGGAAGAAAAATGTAAGAGATCGAATTCATGTTGCAAGGCTTGCACCTCAAGCTCAAAAGCCTATATATCACTTATAGAGACTAATAAAGTTTTCACCACCAATCAAAAGTCAAGTTAGAAAAATGTAAGAGATGGAATTTCTTGTTGCAAGGTTTGCATGTCAAGCTCAAAAGCCTGTACATCACCACTCCCTCAAGAAGGGGACCGAGGGTCTTTGAAAGAACCTAGATCTAGCAAAGTATAATTCTCCAATGGCACATAGTCATCATTGTCCAATGGAAAATCTGAACCTTGACTTGCCACAACCAACATAGACACATTTAGATCCTTATGATGCAGCAACAAACCCTCTATCCAACCTTGCAACTCATCGGAAATCACCATCACACCAAGTTTGAACTTAAAGTCAGCAATGGTAGAAGTCTTAGAATAGAACTTTCAAAATTCCCTAAACCATCTTGGCCTAAAACTACCTTAAACATATTCAACAAAGGAGGGCAATGAAAAATGGAGCACAAATAATGAGTCCAACACTTTCCCACACTGAAGGGGTCCTGTAAGACATTAGAACAACCCCTAAAATCTATAAGACAAAAAGAAAACATAGACAAATGCTACCTAGCCTAAGGCAAAACTTAGAGAGCAACAAACAAGAACCAAACATGTAATACTAAAGGAAACTAAAATGGTGCCATGAAAGAAAAAGGAGATTCAATATGCATTAGAGGACAAAGCCATTCTCATTAAGAGGCAATGCCAGTAGTAGCCTAAGTGAGGACAAATGGTAGAGAGCCACATTAAAAAGGACAAATTGTAGTGGAAAAACAAACACTTGTATGTGGAATTCAAGGAAAGTTGTGGAATTCAAGGAAAGTTGGACCCGCCATGAATCCAAGGAAAGTTGGACCTGCCACAAATTTGAGGAAAGTTGGACCTGCCATGAATTCAAGGCAAGTGGTCATCTAAAAGCAATCTTTGCAATTGTGGACATTTGTCACTTATTCCTCATATAAGGGCTGAAAAAGAAGCTTGAGAGATCCTAGCATTGGCAAGGGCATCAACTGATCTAATATCTTCTCTATAATAATGCATGAAAGGGACACTAGAGAATTTCTGACATAAATCAATAGCTTCATCAAGTAATCTTCAAAGTTTCCATTTAACACAAGCTTGCTTCTGAAGGCCTGAGATAACTTTGATTGAGGCCCCTTCAACAATAACATGTCTACAACCGATGTCTAACAACAGACTTAAACTTGCCTCTGCTGCCATCCATTCAGCTTCATTATTTGTCTTATGGCCAAAATGGAGAGAACTGGCTTGAATTAAAGAACCATTAGAATCTCAGATTAAGATCTCCCTCTAGCCAAGCAAGGGTTACACATAGATGCCCCATTAAAGTTGACTTGAAAAAGGCCCTTTGAGGGTGTCTTCTGAACAATGTTCTTTCTAACAATTGTAGTAAGCTAATGTTCTTATTTGGAATCCAAGCTTTCAACATCTATTGTTGAAGTTGTGCCTGACCTATTATCTTTGTAAATATGGTAAAGACTGTCAGTGTGTGTAGCAGAGACTATTGATTTGTATTTAATATATATTTCTTTGATAATTATTCTTTGCTTCCATTGTAATCTATTTCAATACTTTGATATGTTAGTCTTTTAAATTTTAACTTAAAGCATTTTAGTATTTTAAATTCTGTAAAGTTGCATATCTACTGTATGCTCATTTATTTCTAAATTTAAATTATATAATTTTTTTTTAATTTTTTTTTTTGCCATCTCCAAGTACTTCCTGTCTACAATGTTTTTTGAAAATGGTGTACTGGTAACTATCCCTGTCTCCTGTACCACTATCTGTACCTGTTCCTAGTAACTATCTGTTTTAGTTCTCAAACTAACTTTGAGTTGGTGCAACATGACAGAATAATAATTCCCTAAAATGTTTGCTTTCTGCCAACTTTATAACCAGGATTAGTACTGAAAATAATTAGAGGGCTTACCTCCCAAAGACACAACTATAAATCTGAAATGGTACTGCAGTAATTTAGTGTGAACTAAAGTGACTGTTGAATGGATGTGGAGAGATGTTTTCTTGTCTTGTTAGTAAAAAAAAGTGAAAAACTGATTTCATACTGGATTTTTTTTGCAGCCAAGGCAAAAGATAGAATAGTGAACCGACCATCTTCTTCAGATAAGCTATCTGATGGCGTGTATACCATGTGGAGGTGCATGGTCAGTGCATCTGAGGCTACAGCATCAGTGTTTGGTGGGACGTCCTTTTCCACAAGCTCCTACTCTTGCACAGCCACAGCGAGTGACAAGTCTTCATTGCAGGTTGTTCTATTTTTTCTACTGCCCAAAGTTGTAGGCTTGTTCCTAATGTGATTGTTTTGAAGGAGATGCTGATTTTACGGTAGTTTCTATATTTTTCATCTTTTCTATAAATAGCTTTATGGAAGCCCAATTTTAATGCTTTGTTCCTATAAACAATGCTCCTTCATAAAAAGAACCAGAAAGTTCTTCAACTAGGGAATACAAGTAAATCATAAAGGTCTATGTTTTCCTATTTGTGATGTCCTCTATACAAATGTTTGGGATTAGTATCAAAATTCTTTCTTTGTTGTTTCTACAGAAATGGCTGTTATGATGAGCATTTCCTCCTTTTTATCTTTTATTTATTTTTTAATTTAATTAAGTTTTTATTTCATATTCTGCTCTCAGTAAATTAGATTTATTAAATGGTATTAATGTGGATTGAATGTTTTACAGTGGTTGGAGTAGAGAGAATCCTTTGGCTTCATCAAATTCAAGCTTCATTGCAAAAGAATCTATCAGTTTAATGTTTGATTCAAGCTTATATATCCGGGGTTCTAGACGACGAGGCAATAGACTAGTTGTCAGAGCAGATTCGGCAAGTCAAAATTTCTGTTCTAAGAATATTTTGCGCATTGTTTTTGCTTAAATAAAGTTTGTTCTATGAATCTTGTTTTATGGTTTAAAATACTTCAAATACATTTTGTAAAAGGCATAGCTATTGCTAAATAAAGTATTCTGGCTACAGGACTATTACAGTATCCTTGGAGTTTCTCGCAATGCAAGCAAGTCTGAAATAAAAAGTGGTAAGTATATCACTTGTTTCATGGATATAACCAATTTAATTTCTTTTTATGGGAGAACCTTGGAAAAATTAAATGAATTGGAGCTGCTTTTGTCCTACTGAAGTGAACAGAACTGTTTTCCACGAGATCTACTTTGTAGTTTGTATAAATGAAGTAATTTGTAAATTCTCAAAAAAATGTGAGCAGTCATTAGAGAGCTGTTCATTACAGGAACGGTTGACAAATCCCTTACAATTTTAAATCAGGAGAAGTGAGTTGGGAATGTCACCATGCTATGATTGGCTTAAGTATAGTTAAATACTAAGTTGCCCATTTGGGTTTGGGGTTGAGGTTTGCAATATGGCAGATATTTTTTTCCCTGGGTTCAGTAGAACTAGGTACGACTGTACCTATAGGCTATATATATACATATATATTTATATATTAAAAATATATAAAAATACTCATAATTTGCAAAAAAATATTTATATTCATTGATTTAATCTCAAATGTCAAATCTACACAAAGAGATGAGAAAGACTCCACAAAAAGATGTGAATGTATATGACAACCTATAATGTCCAAATAAATTGTACATTGATTGATCAATTTGGTATTTGGTGTGGGGTCCCATTTGCACGAATATGCTGTAATTAATATATTATACAAGCAAAATAATTGCAAAAATATGTATTAAAAAAAGTCGGATTCCCAGAGCTGCAAAGTGTGGTAGGATCTCCATCGTTCAATTTCTTTATTCCACTACCAATGTATTTAAAGTTCCAAATAAGATCTGATTTTCAATGCCAGATATGAACGCAATCCATAAGTAAATGAATCACAGGCATTTCAAATGTTGTAAGTTAATAAGAAAGCTTTAGGAAAATCCTCCCCAAAAACGAAGAAAAATGAATCTTATTGAAAAAAATATAGGATGACCAAGAGGAGAGGTATTGTCGGAGTCAATTTCATAATGTCTTGAGCTACAGCAGATGGTGTGGGAAGTCAAAAGATACAGAAGAGTGAGAAAGATATCGTGGGGTAAATGGGTGTCTGAGATAAGGATGCCCCATTGCAGGTTGTGGGCATGCTTGGTCATGTATTCCATTGTTGAACAAGCTGCTTGCACTTATGATGTTGCTTCTTTTTGCTTGTGCAGCCCTTCCGCTTTTCTCAATTTTCTTCATTTCCCTTTGGATGTACCCTATCCCTGCAATAACTCAAACTGTTGAGGAGATTATAACCCTTGCCATCGAGGCTGCCACTAAACATGCTATGCTTCTGCTTTTCACAGGTACCTTGGGAACTTAGGGTGCCCGGGCTGGATCATGGGCAAACCTAGGTCTGCCTTGGCCCTAGACTTGGACCCAAGCTTAACCTGTCCAATACACTGCTCAATTCTGGCAAACCCAGTAACATAGTTTTAAATCCTATGATATTGGGTTCACTATGAACCCCTGCTGAAGCTGAACTGGTCTGAGCTGAGTTTTGATCTCAGTCTGGATCCTCCTGAGGTTTGCCCAAGGTCTGGCTTTGATCCTGGACATTCAGTTAACGTGCTCAAGCCAAATGGTCAGACCTAGGGCCAGACCTTTGTTGAACCCAAGGACCGATGGGAATTTACAAAAAGCAAACAAAACAAAACCTAATTAACTTGGGGTATTTTTTGAAGAATGTGGAGCTTGGGTAAAAATGGTTAAATTATTTGCTGCCCCAGACCTTCACTTTGGTTTTAGAAATAAAGTAAAAATTTGTTTTGGTCTGCATTGGATGGAAAAGAAGATTTTTTTCCTAAGTTTTTTTGGTTGAGTCCCAATTAATTGAATTCCATTTATACTTTTTGGCTATATATAGATAGCTGAAAAGTAACCAAAAAGTACAATGGAATTAATATATATATTATATTGTATGGCCAAATCCAGTCATAGCAAACCTGGGGAAAAAATTGGTTAACCACCGGGCTCGAATCCCAGACCCAAACCCAAACCGGCAGCATAGTTTAAATCTGAAGCATGCAGATTGGGGCTATGGTCCAAATCTATGCTTGTTTAAAAAAAAAGGTAACATGTTTCATATTTTATGAAGGGACTGTAGCATTCAAAAACAGTTTGGTGTTGAAAATTTGAAAAATTGGTGGTGGTTCTTCCATGTTGACAGTGCATTCTCACTTCGCATCTATCTCAGTCCGTGCCGGGCTTGCATTTCTTAGTGTAGCTATATGGTCCTCAATTAGTCATGGAAAAATGAATGGAATCTATGATAATTTCTTTGATAGAATAGTAGACTCAAACGACAACTATGTTTTAAAATAAAATTGCACTTATGAGCGTGTTATTTAATCATGTAATATTTTAAATAAATTACTCAATTAGTATTGTGAATATGTCATAAATTTATTTCTGGATAACTTTTTGTTTCAATGTTGTGATTTTAGACATTTAAGCACATTTTCCCAAGTCTAGGTACATTTGTCATACTTTTAAGATTGAAGTACACATTTTATAATGCATGTTGTAGCCATGATATTGATTTTTTCCTCTTCGCACCCAAATTGCTAAACTTTGAGCTCATATTTGACTGCTGTCGCTGCTGAGAGCTATGCCATCATATATTATTTATGTATGCATGCATTGATTGTATCCCAACCACATTGCTTTCAAGGTTTTCTTACCACATATGTATCTTAAATTCCTATCTGGGAAACTTAGGCTAAAACTATTGGGAGATTTAAATTTCAAGAAAAAGTATCATAGAAGTCAATAATATGTAAATATATGAATAAGCCATAGTCACATGATGACATGTGTCCTGCCACCTGGTACCTGTCTCTTGTATACGAAACACATCCCTGTCTTGGAGACATGTATGAGGGAGTATCTAGATGTCAGAAGACTCAAAATGAAGTTTCGTTGCATCTCTATATGTCTTTTGGGATTTTACCTTGAAAATTGCAAAACCTTCCTATAGAAGTTCATTAGATATATCATATTTGGTTGACAAGAGTGAAAAAAAGAAAGAAATATGCAAAGATTCGTAATTTTCTATTTTTTTTCATGAAAACTTACAAGTTTTTTTTGTATCAGAAAATTTCCTTATCAAATTACAAAGAGGTCGAAACAACAGAAGAGCTTAAGATGTCAATGTGCACTAATGTTTTTTTAATATTTATCAATTGATTGAAAATATAACCATCTTAGTGTAACCACATACCATGTTTTTAAATAATGCCATTCTCCTCCTGATCCCCATCTGTTGTTTCCGGATGATTATGGTTTACAATTTGGCTATAGGTTGTGACTATGTTACTAGTTATGGACCCCTCGGCTGATGTACTTGACCCATCTGGGTCTGGGTCTGGTAATGGGTTTGCCAGGGGTCTGCCCAGGGCACATCCTAGACACCCTGGGTATACTGCAGGCATATCCGGGTCAAAATAAATAATAAAAATGCTCTGCACCCTCTAGGGGTGTCCTTTTTCACTTTAAGTATCAAAATGTCACTTGCAAAACATGACAAAAAGTGCAATGGAGGTCTTGTGGGCACCCCTAGCCACTTAAGTGTCAAAGTGTCAATGTGAATGTTGTTTATGATCAGATTTAATGCACAGAATATTAATTCAAAATTCAGACAATAACACAGCAGATACCCTGGGAAAACCCTCCTCTTGAGGGAGAAAAACCCAGCAACAATATATCTCTTATATATTGAATGAACACAATAATGTTTTCCTTTACAATGAGCCAATATGATGGCTAATAACAAGCATCGCAAACTGAAGCAAACACACATAAATATACTGCTCTCTCCAGATGGACTGAACTCAGACTTCAACGATGCCGAACTGCCTTGAAGAGTGACTCACATATGACAGAAGTGAATATGTAGAACTTGATTGATATCCTCGAATGAGAGCAAGGAGGAAAGATATATACAAAGTGAAGAGGGAGACGCAACCTTTCACAATTATCATGTCGGCCTCAATCAAGAGCAAGTCTTTACAAATTATAAGTCGGCCATCTAGAGAATTGTGCCTTCAAGCATAATCGTAGCCAAAGTAGAATGAGGTCGGCCTCATTCAAAATACAATTCTTCATTAAATGATGACTCTTCAAAATTCATGCCTCTTATAAATTAAATAGCTCTCAAGCTATTATTTAATTTATTCAATCAAGAACAAATAATGTGCTGGAAGAATACGACTGAAGCTGAATGTAAACATCAACACTCCCTCTCAGCTAGGGAGGATACTTCCAGCTGCACAAGACAAGTCACCTCATCGTGATGTCTATCACTATGGCTACAACCATGAGTGAGAAGACGAATATCACCTCATCGTGATATTAGATATCGCCTCAACACGATATCAACCATAATGGCTACAACCATACTATGGTGTGTACAAGTGTTCATCACTTGCGTGATGTTGTCACCTCAACATGACTTTCACCATGGCTCTCCTAGAGGGTGAAACACAAGTACAAAATATGTCATGGAGTCACACACATCCACCATGACCTCTCTCGAGGAGGGTGGAAACAAGGGCTTTCACCTCAAATCTCAAAGAGAAATGCATTAACAAGGGCTTGCACCTCAAATCTCTCTCAAAGAGAAATGCATTAACAAGGGATTTCACCTCGAACTTCTCTCACAGAGAAGAACTCATTAATCAAGGGATTTCACCTCAAACTTCTCTCACAAAGAAGAACTCATTAATAGGCTCACTGATGCTGAGACTCTTTCTCAGTTAAGGCTGGATTCTCCATCATACCAAGCTTATCTCGAAAGTACACAAACTTGATTCTGGAGAGAGGCTTGGTGAGAATGTCTGCCGTCTGCTCATCAGTGCTGATATACCTCAACTGTATACCCTTCCGTAGTACCATATCTCTAATATAGTGGTACTTGATCTCAACATGCTTGGTTCTGTCATGAAACACAAGATTGACAAATAGCTTCATGCAACTCTGATTATCACAATGAATGATAGTAGGTTCCATTGATTGCCCAAATAATCCTGCAAGGAGCTTACAAAGCCACACTGCTTCCCGAGCTGCCATACAAGCTGCAATATATTCTACCTCTGCTGTACTCAATGCTACAGATGACTGCTTCTTGCTGACCAGGATGTCATAACAAATCCAACTTGAAGAATATCTCAATCCATATCCAACTGTGCCACGCAAGTATCTCAGGATATGCTTTGCTGCAACAAGATTACCATCTTCTTTAGGCTCAACAGGCTCCCTTTGAATCTTCAAGCACTTGCATCAACCTTCTGGCCTCTTCATCCAAGACTGCCTGCAACACTTTGACTTAGATAAATGTTTTCCAAAGCACACCTCTGGTACTGTAGAGAGTTCAGGATAGTCCCTCTCGACCTCACCCCAAATCTCACTATTCTGAATAGGTTTGTGGAGCAACCAATGACAAATCCAGATGACAGTCTTGAGCAATTATGATCTCAACAGTTGAAGGGATCTTCTAAGGATTTAACACTTGGCCTTGCAACACTGCAACCTTCACTTCTTCTTAGTGAGTTACATAACTCCCTTTTGATACCTGCTTGAGAGATTGCAAAGAAGACTTCTGGAGGTGAACTCCCTCTAGCCACAAACTCAGTCCCATGACTGCAAATTGTGACTTCACGCTTGATCATTTCTTTGGTTAGCATGACTTCCTCACAAGATGCCTTAAGCTTTTCATCACTAAACAATCTCTCATCACCTTCTTGCTTCTCAAACCATCTTGGAAGCATTATAGAGAGAGATTACTAACAATTTATGACTATCCAAAGAAATATCAAGGCTAGAATCATACAAGATTTACAATCCCAAGTTATAGTATGGGCACATAAGAATTTATGAACAATATTAAAACATGAATAAAGAGAAATAATTATCAACAGTTTAGAATAAAGGGATAAGGAGACTTATCTTTATTGAATTCTGATATAACTCTTCCTTCCATCTTTTACTCCTCTCGAGAGTGCTAAACTCGACACAACAAAAGACAATCTGCACTACAAATTTCTTAAATGCAATATGCAGTTAGCATATTTAATATAGAACCAGGCCCCTCAAGGTATCACCATAGTCCATGCACAAGAGATTGGTATCGATGTGATCATCCTATCACAATGAAAGATGCAGTTCTCTTTTTCATCTCAGAGTCACACTCAAAGATCTTCATAATTAACATGAAACAATTCGCAATGAACAATTTGAAATCTTCAAAGGATCTTTACACAATTCAAGAGAAATCACAATCTCTCTATCAAAATGATATTACTCAGCAAACTGACTTTTACTAAGTGTTGGTGTCAGATCAAAGAAAATTAATTTAAGGATACACAAAAGAATACTTATCTCTTAATTGATTTTTTTTATATTCGGAACTGTCCAGGTTACCTCCGTAACAGTCTTGATATTGGATTATTCTATCAACAGAATGTAAGGAAGCCAATATTGACAGCAATAGGAACGGAGCCAATTTAGAAATCTCCCATAATGACATAAAGACATTCAAAGTCACTGATATGCTTCCTCTAAACCCCGATATAGAGAAGCGTTGCTATAGATATTCGTATTCATTAGGAGAGACAACAGATGTGATACACGAAGACGCCGATGACCATTATCTTCCATCAGTCAGCATACAGACCCAACGACTTCAGCAAAGAAAACATTAGGGCAGTCTCGATATATCTTCCTGCGGTCACCAAAATTCTTAGCATGGTACTTCTCGATATAACTTGACTTGTGTTAATCCCGGTTCATTTCGAGAGATGTCTCTAGCCATAGAAATGACGCCAATACATATTCCGTCCATGCAAATTTCCAGCGCTACTTTATATCTCCTGCAATAGCCGATGATGAGGAGGATTAAACCACACAACAACCAAGTAATAAATGTCCGATCTTCCTTCAGAATGACATTTACGCAATAATAGATATCACCCTAATCCAAGAGCTCATATGGAAAGCCAGAATAGATGAAGAGGAACATCTACGAATATAACTCACTCTAGCGACCCAAACACGGCTCCGTGATAGTTATTTCCTTCACTGATAGAATTATATTTTCCAAACAGGTAGCAATATGGACGCATAAGAAACGCCAAAGATAGCGCTAGAGCCATAAATATTAGCGGAATATATCTATATTTTAAGAGTCTCTGTCACATCATTACCTGATACATCTTCAACACAGGCAATGTCGATTCATGCCAGCCCTTCTCCCGTGCCAAAAGATATTGACGGAAACATCAATGTGAATACACTGCCCAGAAATCATAAGATTAAATCCTCCATGCTCCCAATAGCGGATCTTTAGTATCCACGAGTTTGATGAAATCATTCAACGCACATAACTGTTCTCCAACCCCTGGCCTGAAGCATACAAGATTCCCAACAGAAGGAGTTTGCCGTACCAGCCACTCTGTTCCAAATTCGACTTATGATCAGGTGCAGGTGTGAATAATGAAATCACTGGAATTAATTTCGCCAAAGACTTGACGGCTTTCTCCAGAATGCAATGAAGATAGCAAAGACCGATCCTAGGAAAATCAATCACATGCCAAGCTGCTTTAATCTGATTTACATTAAAATCTGACTGGATCTCCACACAAAGCCTGCTCTGATACCATGTTGTTTATGATCAGATTTAATGCACAGAAAATTAATTCAAAAATCAGACAATAACACAGCAGATACCTTGGGAAAACCCTCCTCTTGAGGGAGAAAAACCCAGCAACAATATATCTCTTATATATTGAATGAACACAATAATGTTTGCCTTTACAATGAGCCAATATGATGGCTAATAACAAGCATCGCAAACTGAAGCACACACACAGAAATATACTGCTCTCTCCAGATGGACTGAACTCAGACTTCAACGATGCCGAACTGCCATGAAGAGTGACTCACATATGACAGAAGTGAATATGTAGAACTTGATTGATATCCTTGAATGAGAGCAAGGAGGAAATATATATACAAAGTGAAGAGGGAGACGCAACCTTTCACAATTATCATGTCGGCCTCAATCAAGAGCAAGTCTTTACAAATTATAAGTCGGCCATCTAGAGAATTGTGCCTTCAAGCATAATCGTAGACAAAGTAGAATGAGGTCGGCCTCATTCAAAATACAATTCTTCATTAAATGATGACTCTTCAAAATTCGTGCCTCTTATAAATTAAATAGCTCTCAAGCTATTATTTAATTTATTCAATCAAGAACAAATAATGTGCTGGAAGAATACGACTGAAGCTGAATGTAAACATCAACAGTGAAATCAGAATAAAAGTGCTCACAAGTGTTTAAGCGCATCCCTAGGAAATTTCATAAGATAAAATATTAAAATGCATCATGTCTCCTAGGTGTGTTCGAGAGCAGGTTGATTGTCAAAATGCAAATAAGAAAACATAAGAAAAGCTGCCCCAAGATGCTTAAGGGCGTCCTTTGAGATATTAAGTCACATAAATGACAAAGTGAATGCCAAATTATAACAAAAAGTGCAAGGAATAGTCAAAAGCGTGTTATCTACATTTGTAAGTACAAGTTTCATCTTCAAAACACAAACGGATGCCATTGGAGCAAGTTTTCCATTGTCCTTTATTGATCATTAGCAGCAGAATCTTCAAGTTTAAGTGCACTTTTTTGAGGATCAATAGTCGTTTTCATCCTTCCAGCACCTACAACAAATGTCATGGGGAAAGCTCGTCATTTTCTTCACTCTTTATTTAAAGTGCTTCAAGGTGGATGATTTCTTATGGAAAAATGTCTTCATCATGGATAAGGTCGAGGGCACTAATGCTGAATTTCACAAGTTTTCAAGGAAGGAGTTAAAATTTAAGTCATCAAAATGAATATAGCTCAATGAGTCATTAACGATCATTAGGATTTTGTGGCTTCTCCAAAGAATCTTGATTTTTCTGTGCATCCAATGCCTAAACCGCATCAACAAATTTCTCTTTAAGCCCCAAATGTCTATTTCTTTATTTTTCCTACTGTTACTGCTTTATTGTATTTGCTTCATGACCAGGGCCCTCTTTTTTTGCCCTAGTTCTTTGCTAATGTAATTGATGTACTTTCCAGTCGCTTTGACCTATTCTTATTTCTTAGTCATTTCTCTGTACACCCAAATGTTATTTGGTCTTGGATGTTAGAATAGTGACAGGGAGGAGCATAGTAGCATTACATTTACATGGCATTGATATGGCAAACTAAAGTAAATGAAATTCAATTATATAGGTTTAAAATGGGAAAAGCATGGTAAATTAAAAGACACTTAAATTCTCATAAAAACACAAAAAAATGGAATTGTTATTTCATGCCAAATAGAGCAAGTAGAAAGAGATACAAAGTTCAAAGTTCAAACATAATACATAAATAAAGATTCAATATTGCCAGTTAGTCTAAAATTCTCATTAAGTATCAAAATTTTAGTCTTAGAAGTTAGAATACATATATAAAACAAAAGTTGAGAACACAATTAGCCTCTAAGGCACCTAGCCTCCAAGACTGTAGAATGTGGAGCAAAATCTGACGCCCCTGGATCCCTGTTCTCCTTTGTACGAGTGTGATCATGATCATCCAAAGCCTATTTATTTAGTTAGGTCTACATAGCTCAGACCATTCTCTGAAGAACATTATTGGATCTCTTTCATGGTGGATGACAAGGATGCTGGCCCTTTATGTGTCTCTGAATCTGATGTAAACTAGTGCCCTATTATCCAATGGCCATTCTCTTGGTTTTGTTGGCAATTCTTTTTGACTAAGTTACTGGGTTTACCTATTTAGGCCCACGCATAGCCAAAATACAGTTCTGATATGGGTTCAGGTTTGGGACGGCCTTGGGTTCGCTCAGGGTCTGGCTTGAAATCCCAACATGTCACCTTTCCCTATCCATGAGAAAATTTGAACATATTAAACAGTTTCAGAGGCTATTCAATGGACTATAATATTCTTTGGACGGTAATATTCTGCACAATCTATCTGCAATGTTTATTACTAAAATAGAATATTAAAAATATATATACTTTATAATTATATTTATAGTTTATAGATTATTAATTTATTTATATATTTATCGATTTCAATTGTAATGTACTCTTAAATATTTTTCCATTTATTTATATAAATATTAAATATTAAAATATAATATTATAAAATTATGTATTATATATCAGAAAACTTAACACTGTAGATTAATTCCTCCCTTTTTGTCAGTCTCTCTAGCAGCCCTCCTGCCAAAAAAGGCAAGGTAAAAACACTTGGAACTTGCAATGTCCCATTGTAATGGGAGACAAGAAGGTGCTTCACCACTAAGTGAAGATCCAAGTAGAAGACTTTCAGAACTTGCAACTCCCTATTTACAGCCAAAATTTAGAGAGGAGAACAAGATGATGAATCTAATACCTCACTTCTAGAGATGGCACCACAGATTCCAACTTTGAATGGAAAACAAAGATGATAGTCACCTGAGAGCATACCGCACCTAAATCCTCATACCCTCAAGAACCTAAAACAAAGTTGGATGTGAGATAGAGGTCCAATAAAAATCCCATTCAAAATGGGATGCTGGATTGAAACCCAATAAATCCGACCTTTGCATGGGAAAAGGGAGTGGGCTCACTTCACAAAAAGCAGACCACACTAAGGTGGTCTCTTATCAAAGAGAAACTTTTCCAACCCAGCCCAGAAGTCTGACCTATTGTTGATGAGAGTTGAGAACACAGATTGCTCAATGCTCACATTTGCCAAAAAATATGCCACTTGGTTACTCTTCGAAAAGCGATGAGCATAGAAAATAACATCAAATCCTTTACTCAGATCCAATGCTTCCTCTAACATGCTTCACAACTTCCCAATTTGGCAATACCATCTTATTCAGGCCCCGAATAACAAGAGACGAATCCCCTTTGACTATAAGCTTCCTGCAACCTAAGGTTGAAGCCATAGAAAGGCTTGCAACAACAGATTCCCATTCTGCTTCATTATTATATTTTGCCCCATGAAGAAGCCTTTCCCATGCACCAAACTACCTTAGGAATCTCTATTCACAACCCCAGCCCCAGCTGAGCCCAGGGTTCCTCTAGAAGCACAATCAAAATTTAACTAAAAAAAATCTCCTAGGAGGAGCCATCCAAGTTTATTCTTAAAATATTGTTATCCCTCCTTACCCTATGAACAGGTGAAGCCGGACCTTTGTATTAATCATGAAGTCAGTGTACATATGAAAACAAATAGGAATGAGATAATCCAAATGATTGCTTCATTTGTGCTTTGTAAATCCAGCTTAGAAGAATCACCATAGTGAATTGTATCAGTAAACTAACTGTTGACTATACTGGGCACCTTCCAGATGGTATCAACTGTTGATGTTTGCAGCGTTGGGCTGCTTCTTCTGATTCGATAGACTGAAGGCAATTCAAATCATAGCCTAACGGCTATTTGAATTATGAGTTTATATTTGGATAAGACTAGATTTACATTGAAGGTCGATCTCTTGGTTGGCGCGATCTTCTTGACACATTTAATAATTGTTATTATATTTAATGTTTGTTATTGGAGGCGCGATTTCTTATGTAGCCGACCCTTCACTTATTTGGAGTCATGTCTCTTGAGAGAAGCCAACATATTGTTATGAAGGGTTGCGTCCTCCTTCCTTCATTGTATATATTACCATTCATGACATCTCATTTGATCATCGATATTCAATAATTTGTATTCCACTTCATCAGTTCTTGGCGCGGGTTTCTTCAAGGCAGTTTGATATTTCTTCAGGCTGTATCAGCGAATTATTCTGAGTTGGCTGTGTTGTATCTTTCTTGGATGTTCATATCTGGCCTTCATATTGGCCCATTGTAAAAGGAGATCTACCTTGTTGAGATATAATATATAAGTGATATATTGTTGCTGGGTTTTTCTCCCTCAAGAGGAGGGTTTTCCCAGGGTATCTGCTGTGTCTTTGCATCTGATTTGAATTAATTTTCTGCGCATACAAATCTGATCATTAAATTTAACATCAACAACCATGAGGTTATTGTTCTTAATTTAGTATTGAATAACTTGTGATTTGGTGCAATGATTTGATTATAATTTAATAACTAAGAACCATAAATAATTAATAGTTTATGTACCTGCACCTGAAATATTAACCTAGTAACTCTCGGTATTTGAGGAGCATGGTCTGCCTTCTTGACCTGTAACTTATATCTCAATGAATGTTTGGATGTTACTGTTGTTTGTTACCGTTCTAAGATTGAATGTTGATATTATTCAAGTTATAATGAATATTGAAAGGATAAATTCTGAATTGCATCTTGTTCGTGCATCTGCTAAATAATTTTGAAGTTAATGCATTGGAGTTGCATTAAAGTGAGAGGACAGAGATGCTATGTCAGGCCTTGACTCTTTTTCCATTTTTTTCTAATTCTGTTTTAGCAATAAAAGTTCTATGCATGTCCACTTTTAAGGTTTATTTTTTCCAAAGTTCCAGATGTGCTTCATTTACCTAAGGGAAGTTTTGTTGCATTGCAGCTTATCGGAAACTTGCAAGGCAATATCATCCCGATGTAAGCAAGTGAGTGCTAATCTGTGAACTATATATGATACCCACCTTTCACAAAGTCCTTGGTGAAGTATATTTTTTCTATGTTTCTAGATTTTGTGATCTGCTTTATAGACCCAAAACTATGTTCTAGTTGAAACTTTGGAAAGAGAGCATGCTAAACAGTAAATCAAAGATGAGTGTGATATTTAATCTTCAAAAGTAATGAAGATTGCTCTTGTCTGCGACAGTGAAACATTGGATGCAATACCTCTGCTGTAATACTTTCACAAGTTTGGATTGTTAAGTTTTGTATCTGCTGGTAAAATGAATTATACACCCATAATTTATGGGTGCCTTTAGTTACGAGTTATAGGCATTGATATGAGCTACAGACTAGATTATATCTGGATGGTCTATTATAAGAAGGCTTGTCCTTAGTTAAAAGTTACTTTTTAACTTAATGATCTGAATAATCTATCATAAGAAAGCTGATTCTTAGTAAAGGTTACATTTTTTTTACTTGAGATACATTTGTTATAGCCTTACATGGACAAGGCCATACAATTGCTCCATTTCCCACAGACTTTGCAAGTGATTTCCTAACCCATGTCACCAGATGTCTTTTTACTTTTAAACAAATGCCATTTAAAAAGAAATATATGTCTATTTAGTTTTTAACCAATAGCATTTAAAATTAAATAAGATTATTGTTTGGATCACATCTTAAATACTCAATTGCGAAAAAATCCAAATCCCTTGATGAGATTCTAGAATCTAGAGCCTTCAGTGTCATGATAGCTATTCCATCCATCATGTCTGTAAATATCTGTAATCCTTCTATCAAATTTTCCTTTACATGGTGTCTTGCTGTGAAACCTTTCTGTCACCTGCTGTGAAACATATGATTAGAAATATAATCAAGAAACAAAAAGTTAAAAATCCTTTCTGCCGCTTCTGCGGCCATGACAAAGTAAATCTAAAATAGACAAAAACCTTGGGTCAACTGATGATGACTGATCCAGATCCTAGCAGTAACCTGAGGGGGCAACAGTCTAAATTGCTGGAATTCAGATGTTTATAACTTAAGTGGAAGGAAACTATATAACAAAGATCAGTAAACATCAAGAAAATGAACTTGTATGCACATCAAGAGAGAAATAGAACTGAAACATAATTTTTGGTAATCCAATGTTTTTCATTTAACATTCTTGAGAAGAAATTAGCCGATGTGTGTCTAAGTTGAAAACATAAATTTACTCTATTACACGGACAATCTAGTAGTCGGAAGAGCAATAGAGAAGATGAAACATTTTGTCTTCTAGTTGTTTCAAATGAGGAGGCACCCTTTAGACAATAAGTGGTACCAATATGTACAGGTTTTTCTACTGTCAGGAGGGTGCTGCATTTCAGCCCATGGAGGTTGCAGCATCTCAACTCCATTGCATCCATTGCTTGAATGGATGAATCCAAGAAGGTATTGTTGCGGCCAACACACACTGGGGAGATGTGTGGTTTGAGCTGCCACCTGGATCAATGATCACCAAATGTTTATCAAATAGACAGAATTAAGTCCATCTAACCACCCTGTTTGAAGGCTTCCAATTCCAGAAGCTTGGCTTTGTTTTGCCTAACCTCCTTTCTATTAAATTGGATAGCAGATATTTGAATTCTGCTCTCTTCCATGCTTTAAGAGATTGAACCAGCTTTGGCATGAAAATTTGGATCATCAATTAGATTTTAGAACTGAAAACAAACAGTTGGCCAACACACAGATAAGTCTTTCAGACAAGTAAAGAAGAGAGTTTAGGAACCACTACAGAATGAATATATAAAACTGTACAACTTTCCTTTCAGTGTTCTATTCCTTAAGGTAAAGAAAAAGATAGCTTTGGCGCCCCTTCACTAATGCAAATGACATGTTAGATGTTCACAAGGACATCCAACATACTTACTAACTTAACTATAGATATTTATCACACTTTCATATGCACGTGGGTAGATAGAGCTAAATTAAAAGTGGGACAGCTGAAAACATTAAATATTTTGTAATAGCTTTAGTCTATATATACAGCTTCTCTTATGTAGAGAGACACTGAAACATGGTTATATTAGTTGGTATTAGAACCTAATGATCACACCGTTTCTGTCTCCTTGCACATATCTGGCACACCATCCTAGGCTTTGCTCTCATGTCTGATTCATCATGCCTTGTAGCCCAGTTACACCAGCTGTAACCATCAATATTTTTCAGGAATTTCAGATTTCATTTTGCTGTCCATTTTGTCCACAAAATCCTTTTGGTGCTATTTCTGGTTTGACCACATTGGTCATTCACCAAATTTGGCTAGATTTTTTCAGATTCATTCTAATTGTTTGATGCTTTTCAGAATTTTGGTCATTGTTGGTCTATCCTAGAGGAGTGCTTGTGGCATTTGATTGTGCTCTTATCAGCTACAGATCAAGAGACTGCTGTAAAATATTTATTTTTCTCTGTTATATTTTTACCTTCTCTCCCAGATTATTGTGCTGCTCTCAACCTTCTGAAGTCTATCAATCATGTTTCTTCTTCTGTCAAGCCTTTGATTGACTTATAGCATATCTAACACATCTCTGCCTCTATTTCTTCATCTGCAGGTTTTGGAGTTATCTTTATCGCAAAACATTGTTAATTCCTTTTGTCCACTATTGATTCCTTGGTTACTGATTTCTGAAGTTTCAGAATTTTGCTCAGCGTTATGTATTGTTCTCCAGTTAATGATCAATGTGGTTTTTTATCGGATTTCAGATTTATCAATAGAGGTCATCCCAATTCAGATCTCAGATCTTAAGACCACCATTCATTTGTTGCATGCTAAGGTTTTGACAGTCTTTCTGTCATCTTGGGTTCTGGCTTCGACTCTCTAGTGTTGAATATATTAATGTGTTTCCAGGACCTCAAATTTCTTGAGGTCAGATCTCCGATTGCAGGTTTCTGCTATGTTTGGCCATACACAGTCCATTATTAGAATTTTGCATAACCAAGAATTCTACCTAGGACCTAATTCCTATAAGTTAATCACAATACTAGATTGAAGAATAATGCTATTCTAAATTCAATATAACGGAGCCATGTTACAAAATGTAACACACAAATACATAGGCCTCTTGGATGCATGACTCAAGGAGATGGCATGCCCAAGAGGTATGAGTTTAACTCCCAATCACTCACAATCAGGAATTGAGTTAACTCAGTTTAACTTAGACAAAGGTGCCCTTGACTGAATAGAGTTGGCATCTAACTACCATCAATCAAGAGTTGATGAGGTAATGGTGGTACTTTCGTACCTGAAATCAAGGTGAACACGTCTTAGCCTACTTAGATGAGAACAAAATATTATTCCTAATATCTTAAGTAAACTTTTCGAATAGGTACAATATCACACTTTGGATAATACATAGTCAAGGTGAAATAAATATTACGACAACACATTAGTAACTTATTTAGTATTAGATCTAGTTTTGAGTCATCTTGAACTAATAAGCCTTCTGCTCATAGATATGTTCTTGCAACAACAACCTATTACTTATTGTTGGTTTAGTACTCTTTTGTTTCTGTTCAATGTATTTCCCAACAAGTTCTTGAAGAATCAACTAAAACTCCAATTTTTTTGTAGTTGTTTGCCCAAGAAATTCATCACCAAAGCCAGCAATAGAATGCATTTTAACTCCAACTTATGGTGTAGATGGCGAGCACATTTCAACTTTCGATTCAACGACAGACATAACCATATGATACCTGCACAATGATTCAAACCTAGCAACTTGGTTCTGTCTATAGAACCAAGTTCATATCTTCACTTCCTATATTTTACAAGGAAATTGATGATTCTCCTTTGCTACAATCATTATAGGATCCTTGCCTTTCTAAACATAATGACAAAGCATCATGTGCTCCTTAGATGGTTAGCCACATGACCCATGGTGAATATGTTGTTTTGAATTCTACAAAGGTTACACTTGTGAGTTGTGAGCTAGTCTTTTGAACACCAACTCATCGCTCTGCTACCTCCACCTGTGGTTGCATCAATAGGACATGGCCTCTAATGCCCTGCCAAGCTTAGTCCTAACTCTTCTTCCTTGGGCTAATATGAAATCAGCAAACCGAGAAAATTTATATTGTTTGTTCCTTTTCTAAGTTGTCAACTAGTTTTGATCTTGACCAAGCTTCCTTGTGGATCCAAAATGGATCTTCATAGCTTCATCCCCCCTGCTTCATTGCCTCCCATATGTTCTGCTTTTAAGTATGGAGGACACCCTCCAACTTCACTTTTAAGTTTTGGCAACTCATATGATCATGTTCCATGCCCAAGATCTCACTCTATTCCTTTGACAATACTATCTTCTTATTTTGGTAATCTTTCATGCAAATCATTAATTTCTGCAGCTTAGATTTCCATATGCGTATCCTTTTTGGCTTCAATAAATCATTTCAATTTACAATATATTTCAATCCTAGGTGTTTGAACTTTGAACTCTTCTTGTTGAACATTTAGATTGTATCCAATGGGGACACCACCACTACTGTCTATGGTTGGATTCACTTCATACTGTGCTAGATTCCATTTTCTCTTGGCTTGTATTGATAGCTACAAGGTGGTTCTGACTTCTCCACCAAAAGTGGGGATAATTTTCTCTAGAAGGAAATGATGAGAACATCAAATATGGTGAGTAAATTTTCTATAGATAATGATCAATGAATTCCATATGCAAGGGGTTAGATGGAAATAAATTAAAAATTAAGTGAACAGATAGAACAGCTGGAAAATGTGGAGACAAATCATTTAAAATTAGATGGATAGAATGGTTGCAAAGTGTAGATGGAAACACATTTTTAAGTAGGTTGATGACTAGAAATCCTAAATGTCATTGTAATACTTTTAGTTAATATATACAGGTCTCTCTAATGTAGATAGACACTCAAAATTATTCTTATAAAATGTCCTTGATGTTGCCTTAATCTTCTCTATGTTAGGTCTCTTTAAAGTAGACTTCAGCATGCTAAAAGTAACGAAACATTGTTAAATTTTCAGACCATGGTAAGCAGATTCTGCATTCAGAAAATTAAACCCTAAACACTATGAAACTTAATTTCGATAACTCAAAACTAAAAGTAAAGAAAAAATTATGCGCACCCCTGCCTTTCTTTTATAGATGAAGGAGGTTAGGACTGGAAGTGTGCACTATTTTGCTCGAGTCAAACTGCATGAAAACTTGAAGTTTCCTAACTTATGCACTTTAGTTGAAAATAGAACTGCAGCTAAAAATGGTGCCTATTTAAAACTGAAAATGCAAACTGCCAAATTTAAAAAAAGAAGCAGCAAAAAACAAAGTGTTAAAACACTTCTAAATCTGGAACAGCAGTTAACTCTTTGCTAAAATAGAGCATCGTCTAAGAACAAACACAATGCCTTGCTAACTTGGAACAACACATCTAAAAATGATGGCACATGCTTGGGCAAGCATGCATGTGACTTTATAACAAGGATGCCTACTAAAAGTTGCTGTGCCTTCACAGACAGATCTCTCTGCTGTACACAAACTGAGGTGAACTCTGCCATCACTGCTGTGCCAAGCTGATGCTGCTCTTTACTGTGCCTTCAACCCACCTGCACACAGACCAAGGCTGCTGCTGAGTATGCTTCGATGCAGAGGGAAAACTGCAGTGTAGTGTTGTATTGCTAAAGGAAGAACATCTTCAGATTCTTCATTAAACCAGGAACATAAAACACATCATCTAGCTTAAGAACACCACCTGAAGGCATGTGGAAAGAGAAAAATGAATTTGGAAATTGGACAAATGATATCATTGCTGAACTCTACCTATATGCTATTCTCTTGTTCTTGAAGTTTGTTGAATGCCTTCTTGTTGAAGGTTATGTGTTTGGATGCTCAATTGTCCATATTACCACTCTACACCAGAAACAATGTTGGCAGAAAGTTGTCTCAAGTTTGGATGCTAACTCATCTGCTCTTATTGAAGTTTCTACATTCCCTGCAAACTCTTGTTGTTGTTGCTTGGTTTTCTTCCTCTTAGGATATTGATATGCATAGTGGCCTATCTTGTGGCACTCAAGCACATGACTCGAGTATTTCTTACCTTGGGCCAAAGAATCTGATTCTTATCCACTCTGGCTAAAATAGTCTCCTGTCTGGTCTCCTGGATTAAATCATCTCAAAGCTTCTCAAAACTGAGAAATTTCTTAGAAGAACAAACACCTGGAACAAACGAGTCCAAGATGGAGAGGAGCCATTTATAGCTATGGGCACCAATTCATGTTAGGTACATAGGGTTATGATACTATAATGTATATTGGTTGATGGAGATGCCTACTTTTGGCACACTTCCCATAAGTTAGTTATGTTGGGTCATTTGGAATTTTGGATAACTTTTATAATTAATTATGCTAGGTAATTAGTTGGCTTACATTGGGATTAGTGGCTAACCCCTTAATTATATATTAGAGGGAGGTCCATTTGAAGGGGCTGAATATTGTTGTAAGGGCATGAAGAGTATTTTATGTGTTTGGAATCTCATGTTGGAGTACTATATGGTGTTTCCTTAAGGAGTGCTGTATGAAGAGTATTTTATGGTGTTTGAATGGATTGGCTTTTTCCATAAGGATTATTATATGGTGTTTCCCTCTCACGTGTTTATTCTATTTTGAGTATATTGGATCATAGTTTGCAAACTTGGACTCAGTAGATAAAAAAATTGTGATTCAGCAAAAACTCAGCAACTAAAAAACACTTAAATTTTTTAAAAAAAAAGAACATATATATATATATATATATATATATATTTTAAATGAAAATGCAGCTAGAGAACATATCAAATGAGTTTAATGGGGGTTTTGGGGCAATGCCCTAAGTAGGGTCAAGGGGCAGAACCTCTTCTGGTGTCTGGGGGCAGCACCTTTGGCATCTTCCTTGTTGCAATATAGAGCAGATGGAAGACCAAATGAAGACCTTTAAAACCGTATAGACCTTCATGGTGCACACCATTTTCATAATTTTGTAGAAGGCAAAACACAATGCTTATGAAGCCAAAAAAATAGCTCTTTTGGAGTGTTTAATTCACATTTTTGACATGCGGTGTGAGTCACAAACTTGGACTTGATGAAAAACTTGCCGGTTTTAGAAAAGGAACTCGTCTATGAATTAAACTTGCAAAAACTTGTCGCTATTTTTTTTGGCAAGTCCAAGTCTGTGAGATCTCTTGCAGAGTATTTCTGCTGTTTTATGTAGTTTCTTAACATTTGGTATTAGAGTTTCAATTCAAGCAAAGTGGGAGAACTTTTTCACTGGTTTTATTCCAAACAAGCCACCTATATTGTAGAAGGTCGTGTGCCCTCATATAGTTCCCAATTAAAGTAATATTGGCCTGGTTCAAAAGAGAATTTGATGAGCTTTCTAAAAAAATGGTCCCAATAAGGATTTAGAATAGTATGGAGAGAGATATGGTGATTTAAGTTGACCTTGTGATTCAAGTTGTTTTGTCAGCACAAAATTAGGGCAAATATTTTATATCTTGCAAGGTGGGTGAAGTAATAAAATTCCTTTTTTTTTCAAGGGGAAAGGAAATGTTTTAGATCGACCTTTCTACATTGTTTTATTTTCCAATCTATTGTAGAAAAGGTGATCAATTTAAAGATTTTTTTTTTTGAAAACCTTCATTCTCATGGAGTTTCGTAAGTTTGATGAAGTGCTAATGCTAGAGTATAGATAACAATTATGTCTAATTATACTTTATGGTCGCTTGGATGATCTAACTCTTATATGATTTAATTCGTTCAATAAAAGCAATCATTTTTTATACAAATTAAAAAAAGTGTTTTTAATATAGATGCATGGCAACAAAGCAAAAGTTGACGAGGATAAAAGGGGAGGAAGAGGAGTATGGGGAAGAAGAAAAAGAAGAAGAAACATTAAGTAAAGATGATAATAAGGAAGAGGATAGTAATAGAGAAGATAAAGAGGTGATGAAGGATAAGAGCACATGTAGTTTAGCTCTATATAAGGAAAATTCAATATTTTATTTTCATTGATGTATTCAAAAGGAGGAGGTTTTTTGTATCAAAAAACTTTAGCAACAAGTATAATTTCATCCACATGGATTTAGCCAAGCAACTACAAGGTCAGAAAAAGATCAAGGAATTTCAAATAGATGGTAAGACTATTCAATTTTTTGAAGATTCGAAGCCCACCATGGATATATCTTACATTCAAATTTTTATGCTTTGGATATTGATCTTGGATTTTTGTGGTTAGACATTTTGTGGACAATTAATATTAATGCGCTAAAAAAAGTGCTTGAAGTTATGTTATAGGAAGAAAAGTTTTTGTAGGATACTACACTTAATGGGGATTAGAGAAAATTCAAGAGCCTAATGAAGAATGTATAGAAGAATCAAAAGAAGAACTTAAGGGAAAAGAAGAATATAAACAAGAGGAAATGAGTATTCGCATTCAAGAGACAAAAGAACAAGTGGAACAAAAGGTTAAAGAATCAAATATATTA